>AWOL01S0016345.1:26041-61978 GCA_000715115.1 Nicotiana otophora | reverse complement strand
CCCCAGTATTCGAGGTTGATTGTAAGGAGGCCTCAGATACTGTTGAATTGTTCTAAGTTAGCACGATCAATGGTTGCCTCATTAAACACCTTGCCGAAAAAACCCATTATAGGATAAAACAGGTCTAAGGGAAAAAGAGTGCAACGCGTGCTTTCAGATCTAAGGCTTCGTGTTGAATGATCCATCCTTGTTCCTGATCGAACTCCTGCAAGGGTTAGTTTCGAAATATAAATGAACATGGGAGGTTCGTACCTTAGCAGTAGTATCATTTTAGGTGTGACATGTTCCAATTGCTTGGTAGTTATTTACCGTTCATAATACCGAGCTTGTAGGATCCTTTACCGACGTTTTCGAGTACCTGATACGGTCCTTCCCAGTTTGGACCCAGTTTTTGTTCATTCAGATTTCGGGTGCTGAGGGTGACTTTCCTTAGCACTAAGTCCCCAATTTTAAAATGGCGAAGATTGGTTCTTCGATTATTGTATCTTTCGATCCGCTACTTTTGGGAGGCAATTAGACGAGAGCGGCTTCTCGTTTTTCATCCAATAATTCGAGGCTAGTATTCATAGCCTCGTGATTTGACTCTTCTGCTGTATATCAAAATCTGGCACTGGGTTCCCCGACTTCGACTAGAATCAAGGCTTCAGAACCATATACTAAGGAGAATGGGGTTGCCCTCGTACTGGACTTTGATGTTGTTCGATACGCGTAAAGAACTTCGGGTAGGATTTCCCTCCAATTCCCCTTAACGTCGTTCAACCTTTTCTTTAGATTTTGAATGGTAGTTTTGTTCGTCGATTCGGCCTGTCCGTTCTCACTAGGGTGATAAGGTATTGATAATATCCTTTTTATCTTGTAATCTTCGAGGAATTTTGTCACTTTTATGCCGATAAATTATTTCCCATTGTCACACACTATTTCGGTTGGTATCCCAAATCGACATATGATGTGATCCGAGATGAAGTCTATAACCTCTTTCTCTCTTACTTTCTCGAACGGCTATGCTTCAACCCATTTAGAGAAATAGTCAGTCATAAATAAAATAAACTTAGCTTTACCTGGGGCCGATGGCAGAGGGCCGACGATATCCATTTCCCATTTCATGAATGGCCATGGGGATAGGACTGAGTGGAGTTGCTCTCCGGGCTGATGGATCATCGGTGCAAACCTTTGACATTTATCACATTTTCGAACAAACTCCTTTGTATCTTTGTCCATATCGATCCAATAATATCCTGCTCTAATTATTTTTCTGACTAATGAATCGGTACAGGAATGATTTCCACAAGTACCCTCGTGAATCTCACGTAGGATGTAGTTAGTGTCTCCTGGTCCTAAGCATACTTCCAATGGTCCATCGAATGTCCTTCGGTATAATGTTCCATCTGCAGTCAATGTGAACCGAGCATCTTTGGTTCGTAGGGCCCTCAAATATTTAGGATCCGATGGGAGTTTTCCGTTCTACAAGTATTCAATATACTTATTCCTCCAATCCCAGGTTAAGCTTGTAGAATTTATCTCGGCATGACCTTCCTCGATCACGGATCTCGAGAGTTGAACGACTGTCCCCGACTGATCTCATCTTCCCCGACCGATGACCCCGAATTTGCAAGTGCATCGGCCCGCTGTTTTGTTCTCGAGGTACATGTTGTAAGGTCTATTCTTTGAAACGGTGCAAAGTTACCTGTAGTTTGTCCAAATACCTTTGCATTCTATCATTTTGAACTTTGAAGGTTTTGTTTACTTGAATTACCACCAGCAAAGAGTCACACTTGGCTTCAATGACTTCCTCTCCCAAGCTTTTAGCTAGCTCGAGACCTGCAATCATGGTCTTATACTCGGCCTCGTTGTTAGTCAACCTAGTAGTTTTGATAGATTGCCTAATAGTGTTACCCGTGGGCGGCTTTAAAAGGATGCCTAGCCCGGCCCCCTTCACATTCAAAGCCCCATCCGTGAAAAGGGTCCATACCCCCGATGATGTATTCGACAATAAGAGTTCTTTTTCAACTTTGGGTACGAGGGTTAGCGTGAAATCAGCCACGGAGTCTGCTAACATTTGAGACTTGATCGCCATCCGAGGTTGATATTCGATATGGTACCCACTGAGTTCGACGGCCCATTTGGCCAATCGATCTGATAGTTCGAGCTTGTATAAAATATTACGAAGTGGGTAAGTGGTTAATACGCATATGGGGTGACATTGAAAGTATAGTCTTAACTTTCTAGAGGCGCTTATCAGTGCTAGTGCAAATTTCTCTAAGTGTGGATATCTAGTTTCTGCTTCCCCTAAGGTTCGACTTACATAATAAATGGAAAATTGTGTACCTTGCTCTTTTCGAACTAGGACACCACTTACCGCTATTTCCGATACCGCCAAGTACAAGTAAATCTTCTCATCTGCCTTCGGAGTGTGAAGTAGCGGTGGGCTCGATAGGTATTGCTTCAATTCCTCTAATGCATGTTGGCATTCCGGGGTCCAGGCGAAATCGTTCTTCTTTTTGAGTAGAGAGAAAAATCTGTGACTTCGATCCAACGACCTTGAAATGAATCGGCCTAAGGCAGCAATCCGTCCTGTTAGCCTTTGCACGGTTTTTACACTGTCCACGATGGACATGTCTTCGATGGCCTTGATTTTATCGGGGTTGATCTCCATCCCCCGATTCGATACCATAAAGCCAAGGAACTTGCCCGAACCGACCCCGAAAGCACATTTCTCGGGATTGAGCTTCATGTTGTATTTCCTTAAGATTTCGAATATTTCCTGCAAATGAGTTAAATGGTCCTCTGTGCGCAGGGACTTAACTAGTATGTCATCAATATAAACTTCCATCGATTTACTTATTTGCTCTTCGAATATTTTATCTACTAGGCGTTGGTAAGTAGCTCCTGCATTTTTTTAGCCCGAATGGCATTACATTATAACAATATGTTCCATACTTGGTGATAAATGAAGTTTTTTCTTGGTCTTCCGGGTTTATTTGGATTTAATTATACCCGGAATAGGCATCGAGAAAAGTAAGGATCTCGTGGTCGGCCGTGGCATCGATCATGCGATCGATGTTGGGCAGCGGAAAAGAATATTTGGGGCATGCCTTATTTAAATCCTTATAATCTACACACATTCTAAGCTTTTTCTCTGTTTTAGGGACTACAACTACATTGGCTAACCATTCGGGGTATTTCACCTTCCGACTGGACCCTATTTTGAGAAGTTTAGTTACCTCGTCCTTTATGAATGCGTGCTTTATCTAGGTCTGGGATTTTCTCTTTTGCTTCACCGGTTTGAACCTAGGGTCCAGGCTTAGCCGATGCGTTGTTATATCCGGTGGGATCCCTGTTATGTCTAAATGGGACCAAGAAAAACAATCTATGTTATCGATAAGAAATTGAATAAGAATTTTCCTGAGTTCAGGGGTTAATCCTGTTCTCAGGTATACCTTTCGTTCGGGCAAATGCTCGATCAGTATGACTTGCTCCAGTTCTTTAACGTTGATTGGGTAGTGTCGGAATCATCGGGGACCACGAAGGATCGAGGGATCCTTTGATCATCATCTTCGTCAATCTTTTGATTTTCTAGTTGTGTTAAAGCTGATGTCTGTGATTGCTATTTGGCATCTCATTCCCCTTTTGAGTCCGACCCCTTTGTTGATGAAGGTGAGGATATCAGAATTGCTTCTTCGACGGCAAGCATTTCTCTTGTGGCCGGTTGTTCTCCGTACACTATTTTGACTCCTTCCGATGTTGGGAATTTAAGAACCTGGTGGAGGGTCGAAGGTACAACTCTCATATTGTGGATCCATGGCCTTCCAAAAAAGGCGTTGCACCTCATGTCGCCTTCGATTACGTGGAACTTTGTTTCCTGGATGGTCCCGACCACGTTTATCGATAGAATTATCTCGCCTTTGGAAATTTCACAGGCCATATTGAATTCGTTTAGAACCAAGGTCGCGGGTACGACCTGGTCCTGTAGATCGAGCTGTTCTACCACCTTCGATCTAATAATGTTGGCCGAACTACCTGGATCAATTAATACACGCTTAACTTTAGTTTTATTCATAAGTACATATATTACCAGTGCATCATTGTGAGGTTGCATGACTCTTTCTGCATCTTCATCATTAAAGGACAAGGTTCCTATGGGCGCATAATCCTGAGTTTGAGGTCGCTTTTCTCTCATAACTGATGTCTTAGTGCGTTTAAGCACCAGCCCCTCAGGGGTATCGACGCCACCGAAGATCATGTGGATGATGTGCTTTGGTTCTTCCTGTTCGTTTTGTTTACCGAAATCCCTGTTTTTGAAATGGTTTTGAGCCCTGTCGCTTAAAAATTCTCGAAGGTGCCCTTTATTGAATAAATGGGCTACCTCCTCTCTTATTGCATGCAATCTTCCGTTCTGTGGCCATTGGTGCCATGATATTCAAACATTTGATTGGGGTTTCTCTGAGCATGATCGGTCTGCATGGGTCGGGGCCATTTAGTGTCTTTGATGTGTCCCATAGCCGATACGATGGCGGATGCATCGATGCTGAAGTTATACTCAGATAACCATGGTGCTTCTTTAGGTCCGGTAGACCTGTCGAACCCATTTCTGTTCATCAGCCCCCGAGACCCTTGACCTCGATCACTCCTTTTATTGCCTTGTCCGGGGTTACGTCTCGATTCATTGATCCTATGGTTTCCACTATATGGTCGGTATCGATCCCTGATCGGACATTGTTCTCGATTGATGTCCCTTCTAGCAGCGGGTTCAGAACCCAACTGACCGTCTTTGACTCTAATTTTTGACAGGTATCGATTATGCACGTCGGCCCAAGTAATAGCTGGATACTCGATCAGGTTATGCTTCAACCGCTGTGAAGCCGTCGAATTTCATTCGTTCAAATCTTGAGTGAAAGCCGTAATAGCCCAATCATCTCTGATTGGTGGCAGATTCATGCATTCCATTTGAAAACGAGATACGAACTCCCTTAGCATCTCGTTATCCTTTTGTCTTACCTTGAACAAGTCCGACTTCCTGGTCTCGACCTTTGTGGCCCCCAACGTGTGCTTTTACGAAGGAATCTGCAAGCATAGCAAAAGAATCGATAGAATTAGATAGTAAATTATGATACCATATCATTGCTCCCTTTGACAGGGTTTCACCGAATTTTTTCAGTAATACGGATTCGATTTCATCGTCTTCTAGGTCGTTCCCTTTAATGGCACATGTATAAGAGGTGACATGTTCGTTGGGGTCGGTAGTTCCATTATATTTAGGAATCTTGGGCATGCAGAATTTCTTTGGGATTGGTGTAGGAGCCGCGCTTGGGGGAAAAGGCTTTTGTATAAATTTTTTGGAATCTAAGCCCTTCAATATCAGTGGTGCTCCCGGGATCTCATCAACCCTGGAGTTATATGTTTCCACCTTTTTTGTCGTTTGCTTCGATCCTCCTTTCTCCTGATTCTATTCGTTTGGTCAGTTCTACGAACATCTTAGCAATTTCGGGATTAGTCCCGGACTTTTGCTCATTTGACCTTACTATAGCCGGTTTCGTTCTGCGGGTGATTTCTCGGGGTAGACTAGGCTCCGGCCTGCTCGATATCTGGGTTTGACTCTGCAACTAAGCTATTGTTGCATGTTGAGCTTGCAACATTTCGAAAATCATACGCAAGTTGACGCTGTTTTCCTCGACGTTATGGGTATCTCGAGCTGCAGATCAAGTGCCACCGTGAATGTTGTTTTAAGGTTTAGAATGTAGGTTTTCCTCAATGGCCACATGCGAATTAACGTCTAATGGCACTTCGACTTGAGCTCCAACGGCGTCGACAAGCGGCATTCCGACCCTAGGCGTCAAGTTGTTATTCTCACCTTGAAGGCCAGCTTCGTTGTCGATAGGTAATGCCATTTAATTTTAGAGTTCGTCGTTGCTAACCCGAAATCAAAGGCACTTCCGAAAATAAGCGTAAAATGGTGTGTTTTTGCAGATTCGTATCAAATAATCACTATTATCCTTAGCCCCACGATGGGCGCCAAACTGTTTATCCGAAAAATGGATAGAGTTGAATTTATACGTAGTTCTAAGGGTAAGTGGTATAACTTGATACAAATCGTAAGAATAAATAGAAATATCGAGTGATGACTGTAAAGAATGAAAAATATACAAGGTTGGAAAGAAGATGATTTATGGAGAAGCAAGATAAATTAATCTATGAAGCTAAAAATGATAATTCTTCAATATATGAGTGTATAATATCTCAGTTACAATGTATGCCAAAACCTGTCCTTTACAGAAATATAGTCATCCTTTTTATAGTGGGGGATCCTACTTTAGATATAATAAAAAATACATAGTGGGAAACCCATGATAAATGAGTTTTTTTCTAATTTCCAGCGAGATTCTCTCCCTTAGTGCGGCTGCAACTGCTCTTGTCTGTGAGCTCGATTTTGATCGGACTCGATATTAGTCGATATCGGTTGGTTTCCAGTTTTGGAGCTCGATGCGGGTTTGAGGCTGATGCCGACTCGGGGTCCGGTAATGACTGGGGCTCGATATTGGTTGGCCTCTGGCCCTTAAGCTCGATTCCATCATAACATCATTTGGTTCGGACCCGAGCTCGATAATGACCTGTATTCGAGCTCGGTATTTGACTTGTCCCCGAAATTTGAAGCTCGTTTGTGCCTTCTTCGGATCTTATTTCGATATTATGAAGACTTTCTCCGGTCCATTATGTTCTCATCTCGACCAATCGTACGAAGGCCGAAATCAGTTTCGACCGTATACAATTATGAAGGTGATAAATTTGTGAAGGGATGTAAAAGAGGCTTGCTCTATTTCCTTGAAAATATGGCTGTCAGAGGGAGATATTTTCCTGGGCATGGCAAAATACATATGTTTTAAATTTCTTTTCCACATTAAGTTGGTTGTATTTCGAGCTTCTAGTGCTTTTAAATAGTCAATTACTCACATAAAACAATAGAACACTTTCCCACCCTTCTCATCTCTCTTATAAAAAATGACTACAATACAATAAAGAGGTCGGTCTTTCATGATTATCGAGGCGAAATAAACAAAGGGAAAGTTACACATTAGACTGTTCGATAAAAAATAATTTGACAATCCAGCCAATGTAAATATATCATACACTAATTATACATAATATATACATTGTCGGCTATTTTTTTTTTTAACGGCCATATGGTGTAGTTTTTTCAAACAAACTATGTATCTTAACTATTCTCATTTACAAAATCGCCCCAACAGTTATGTACATTACTATTGAGATAAATCTTGAGGACCGAGAAGAACACAATTCTGTTCTTCTTTTTATGGTGGTCAGGACATCGAGATTCAGTAACTTATGGTCAGTAATGAAGGATTTCTCCCTTTTACAAACAACTCTTTTTACGTGGTGCAATAACAAGCAAAGCCAGCTAACTCTCTTACTATTTCGAGCCAATAACTCAATATGCTCATTTTCGGTTGGTACAATTGCTTCACTTTTTCCACAGCAAGTCTTGTGGCCCAATAGTATTCCTATCCAGTTTCAAGTGCAAGAATCAAAATTTAGCTCTCGAACTCCTCTCCTCCCAGAAAAAAGAAAAACAATCGGTAAAAAGTTTTAAAAAAAAAAAGGAACCTTCACTTAGGAGCCAGTTTTCAATCTAATGAGTGTAACAAAGAGGATTCGATTTGCTGCCATAAAAGTGATACTCCTATCTTAAACTCCACTAGCGTGAAGCATAGTTTGTCCTGAGTTCGGGTAAATGAAAAAGTTACGACAGAGAAGTAAAAGTAAAATGGGGTGGGGGAGGGGAATTCGGTGGTTGGCTATGTAGCTGTCGCAAAAGAAAAAAAATAATAGAAAAGAAAAAGGTAAAACAGCCTGAAATCCGCCAAATCCAGCAAAAACATATTCGTGAAAAACATAAGGGGTCTACAGCAAAAGAAGATGAGATATCATTCTCAGTTGGGTTGGTTGTGGAAGTATAAACACTGGCCACAGTGATAAACATAAGACTAGTTATGTTTTCACTGTTCAAAACTCACTAAATAGAATTCGAAATCGTGAAATGGACTAATTTGGCCAAGCTGCAAAAACCAGTTAATTTTTAGAAGTGTTTTTTTTAGCAGTTTGTGTTTGACTAATTAATTTGAAAAGCACTTCTGAGCATCAATTAGTGTTTGGCCAAACTTTAAAAAATTGCCTCTCAAAAGTGTTTTTCAAAAAAATACTTTTGGAAAAAAATTATTTTTTTCTGCTTCTCCAAAATTATTTCTGCTTCTAGTCAAAAACACTTTTTTCCTTCTAAAAGTTTGGCCAAACACTTCTAACTTCGAAAAAAAAAATATTTTTTTTTTGATAAAAAAGCACTTTAGGCTTTGGAGAATCTTAGCCAAACATGCTATAATTTACACACCACGCCCAATTCTCTTGCTTTGGGAGCCAAGACCTGTCCCTAGTTTCAAGCATCTTTTTATAATACTGCACAAAAGCAAACACATAATAACGATAATATCTTTAGTCGAATAGTCGTGACTCACCGTCGGCACAGGACATATTCCAAAGTTTGTTATCTGTATAATATATAACAGTTTGACACACACACCTCTTAGAAAGTGCAGGCCGTCATAAACCCCACCAATTTGCCATCCTTTTATTGTTTGTCTACCAAAGTGGTGCCCAACCCATGAGCAAACCCAGCCTAGCCTATCACAAACCAGTCAGCAATCTAAAATCTCCTTTAAAATGACACTAAAATACAACAAAATACTAAACATACTACCCCACGCCTATGCACCTTTTATGCCTTAATACTAGGGAAGGGTCATAATTCAGCTGACAAATCAATACAACAAAATCAAATTAATTCAAACAATAAAAAGCTAGAAGACAACCAAATCCACGTAGTCTCCAATGTTTCCCATCACATAAATTAAGTATTTTCCTCCCCCAACTTGCCTTGTTCAACTTGGCATCTCAATTCTTTATACCAAACAAATCTACTAAGATAAGTTTAAAACCCTCGAGCATGAATCACATAGTAGCGGCGATAATTACGCCATTAAATGGACTTTTCATAAAGCTAGCTATGACTAAAACATTATATAATTACATAGTTGATGAAAATCAAAGCTAAACAAAGAACAATTAGCCACGTGCTTCCTTATATCCATTAAAGAAATTAGCACTAGTAGTAGATTAAATACAATATGAATAGAATTTAGTCTAACATGACTATCTTCTCGTCTCCTTCGGATTACAATTACAAATGAAGGTACAAGAGTGACAACTTTTTCAGTCACAAAGAAGAAGTCTCTCTTTTGACTCTCTCACACTACATTACATACTGATTACATAACTTAGCCTAATGCTAAAAAAAAACCTAATAATCCCAAAGGAAAGAGTACAATCTTTTGGCCTATCTTTCCTCTTTGGGTTACTCAGCTTATTATTTTTCCAATATCAAATGAACACTCATTCATCACCTAATAAACATATTCACAAACAGGATTTGAATGACTGGAAAATTATAACTCACGGTAACTTTCTTTCACTCTATATATACAAGACTAAAACGAATTTGTTTTGGTTTCTCATCTCTCCCTCAAAAATCTCTTCTTTTTAACGTGTTTGGTTGGTTTAACATCGGGATTTACCTAAGCAACAGCAGAGATGCTGCTGCGGCAATTGAAGCCTTCAATCCTCACAACAGCTTGCTTGTTCCCATACTTCACCGGAACACAGCCACCTCCGTTCTTACGAGCGGAAGCGGAAGCGGCGGTGGAGGTAAAAGAAGGTGGTGGTGATGCAGCAGCTGCTTCTGGAATTGCAAGTATAGGAACAAAATTGTCGTTGCTGAATTGAGAATCCTGAATCAGGGGATTCGAAACCCTGCTAGGTGGAGACCCAAAATAAAAAGGCGGAGATGAAGCCATCTCAAAATTGGTTTTCTCCTCATCATAATTTCCCTGTTTACACAACATAAAAATTCAAAATTTGTCAGCGGAAATTATTGAATTGTTAACAGTTCACATCACAAAACTAGATCTTTTATTTTTATAAAAAAAAAAGGAAAAACGCAAATAATTTTACCTTGGTGAGGATGATATCCAGAAGTTCAGTTCCGGCTTTCAAATCGCAAGCCTCTGATCTGATGGATTCGTTGGAGTGAACATAGGAAGAATCAAAAAGCCCAATCCGGCGAGGTTTGGGGCAAACAACGGCACCACCACACACAGAGATATCTCCTCGTCTCATATCTCCAACTCCAACACAACCCACAAAGGCCGTTTGCTGATACGCGAATCTATTCATTTTTTAGTTTTCACAACAGATCTAAAGCCTGAAGCAACAAAGAAGACAAAGAAAAGATATTATCAAACACTTGAGATCTCTATGACCATATCCACTAATACATATTTGTATATATATGTTTGATATTACTAAATATATCTAATATGGTAGAAACATCCATCAAATAGGCTATGTAATTATGGAAAATTAATTGGATTAGAAAGAGAAATACAAAAATGGAAAGAGAGAAGGTACCTAGGTGGGTGAGAACTGGTGGTGCCTATGAAAGGCGAAAATGGAGGAGAGAGAAATTTGGGAAGAAAATAATGGCGGAGAAGAGAGAGAGAGAGCCAAAGGATTGGGGACACACCATTCATACAGGTGCAGGAGGAGAGAGAGAGACATAAAAATTAAAATAAATAAAAAATAAAAACCAGGGTGTATTAATTAAATTGTTATGGTGTGATTCTGTACGGTTTTTCAGTGTGTTGCACGTGGATATATCACCAGCAATTTCTCAAAAACTTAAAATATACTCTATTTTTTAGAGTACGTAATAAATTATTCCTGAGGAATAAATTGTTACAAATTGAACAAAAACAAAATTCCAAACGGTAAAAATAAAAAACTGAGAGTAATTTATTGTGCAACAGTCACCAATCACCCTCAATCTGATGCAGATAGGTAACAACACAAGACCAGTTCAAATAGCTCTTTGACCTATTAACAAAACATTGAAAATTACGACTGTGGTGTGACTTATTTGCCCTCAAACAGATTTATCAACTACTCTTCTCTAGTTTGCTCTGGTTTGACTGTGCCTTATATATTATTTATCAATTATCAACAACAGATTGACAACCTAAAAGAATTAAATAATGATCAGATGCTTAGTGTATAGATATCCATTTACTAAATGAGTAAATTTCATTTTCCACAAGTTATACTACTACTTTATCTCCTTGGATTAAACCGTTTACATTCTTAAATCCCAAGTCATTAGACTTTTCTTTGTTATCTTTAAACTACATGAAATAGCTCCATGATTTCATTTATAATTAAAGGGGGTGAGATCATGTACCTTTGTTTATGCACTTGATTCATAGATTCATATAATTATGATTTTTTAATCAAAGTCATATAACTTTATTTTTTCACATAAAAATCATAAAATTTCACTAACTCACATGAAAATCATAATGACTAAACATATAATTTTCTGATAGTATTTTCTTATTTCATATTTTTTCGTTTTTTTATTTTCAGTTTAATAAATAATAATTCAATTAAAATAAAAGAAATATATATATTTTTAGTTGTTCCAAAAAATAAAAGCCGATAAACTATGTATAGTTTTATTTATATATGTGTATTATATAATATACGTATTATATATATATTTTGTTTAGCGGATGCAATTAGTTTCGGCCGACCGGTCATTTTTGTATTTTTTTTCTTTAAAATAAGAATGACCCAACCAAATCCGACCCAATACTCATATACATATATTAAAATAATTCTAAAAATGAATTCTTCCCCTAGAAAAAACTTATTAGTTTGGAATGCATGAGATTCTGACAAAAAAAAGAAAGAAATAAAAGATATAATTAGAGAGCACTTAAAATAAAAAATACTATAAAATTGAATGAAAATCTTGAAAAGAAAAATAGAAGATGAAAGTGTTCGTGTTTTGAAGGAATCACTTTTAGTATTAGTGGGTAGGGTTGGGACATTCCTATTTTAATTGGATTATTATTTATTAGACCTAAATAAAAAAACAAAAAAAATCACGGAATAAGAAAATAATACTTAAAATTTGTATTTTTCAGTCACTGTAGTTTTTGTGTGAGTTAGTAAAAGTTTTTATGATTTTTGTGTGAAAAATTAAAGTTATATGACTTTAGTAAAAAAAATATATAATTATATGATCATTTATAAAATTTACCCCGGCTTGATACATTCAATTGTATTTCTGTGATAGGCAGAAATGCGGTTGTACGCACATACCTAAATTTGTTCGATCATTAAAGAAGGTAATTTCCTAGCCTATCCTCACATAATTGTGTACTGCAGTCATTCCACTTACGGGCGTTTGGACATAAGAATTGTTAAATTTTGAAATAGGGAGAAAAATATTTTCAAGTAAAAATGGTATTTGAAATTTAGAGTTTTGTTTGGACATGAATATTATTTTGGGTTGTTTTTGAAGTTTTGTGAGTATTTGAGTGAAAATTTTGAAATACAGCTTTTTGGAGTTTTTCAAATTTTCGAAAATTTTCAAAATGTATCTTCAAGTGAAAATTGAAAATTTTATAAACAAACGCTAATTTCGGAAAAATAGTGAATTGTTTTTGGAAAAAAGAAAAAAAATTCTGTCCAAACGGGCTCTTAAGACATTCTGACGTGAAAATGAAAAATTGAGACACAAATAGAATAAAATAATAATCTATATATATTAAAGGAATAAAGTTACCATATATATTTTGGCATTGTGGTTAAGCCAAGTGCCAAGCTAATAAATGTCAATAGTATACGGTAACTGTATTCTATATTTGACTACGTTAATCAAATAGAAATACAAGTGTGTGTGTAAAAACTGAATTTGAATTAAAGGATAATTTTGAATTTACAGATAAAGTTTTTAAATTTGAATTAAAATAAAAAAAAAATTATCTTTTATTATCATGTTATCATACCTAATTCGGGTATGATGATATGCAATTATGTTATGAACTTCTGTTATCTTTTCTAATTACTTAAATACTACTTCGCCTCGGCAAAAAAAGAAAAAAAAAACTACTACATATAACTATAGAGTCCTTTCACATTTAAAACCCTATAATTATAGTTCTTTAAAATACTATAACTAGATTTGAATAAAGCGAATTTCTTTTAAAATAAATGTAATATACATGATACACGTCCGGATAACAAAAAATAGTTTAAAAATCAAATAAAAGTTTACTTACATATATAATCTATATATCTATATTAAAGGGATAAAGTTACCATTTATATTTGGCATTGTGGTTAAGCCAAGTGGCAGACTAATAAATGCCAATAGTATATGGTGACTTTATTCTATATTTGACTACGTTAATCAAATAGGAATACAAGTGTGTGTGTGTGTGTGTGTGTGAGAGAGAGAGAGAGTGTATGTGTATAAAAAATGAATTTGAATTAAAAGATAAATTTGAATTTATAAATAAAGTTTTAAAATTTAAATTAAAATAAAAAATAAATTTATCTTTTGTTATCATGTTATCATACTTAATTTGGGTAATGATCACATGCAATCATGTTAGGAACTTTTGTTATCTTTTCTAATTATTTAAATACTACTTCACCTCTGATAAAAAAGGAAAAAACAAAACTACTTCATATAGCTATAGAATCCTTTCACAATTTAAAATACTATAATTATATTTCTTTAAAACACTAAGCTAGATTTGAATAAAGCGAATTTCTTTTAAACTAAATGTAATATATAGCGCACACGTCTATGTTCATCCAGATAACAAAAAAAAGTTTAAAAATTGGATAAAAGTATATATATATATATATAAAGAAGTAACCTACATGCTGGAGAAAGAAACAACACAAAAATCAGTCAATATTAAAAAAAAGTTAAATTTTTCCTTTTTGAAGAATATTTATTTGAAGAGTCAATTTGTATAAATAGACATCAAACAAATAACAAAAATTTGGCTATACAATTGCTATCATTAATTTCAATTTAGTACCTTTTAGGAATTGAAGGGTATAAGCTTAAACCTCTTCAATTAGCTATAGTCAAGCCAACATTGCAAGGGTATAATATTTTTTTTGTTGAAGAATATTAGTTTTGAATCATTAGATTATGTGAAAGATTTTTTTCCTCGAATTCAACAAGAGAGATATTGGTTTCTAATTGATAGTTTCTATAGCGATTTTCAAGTGTAACAAAAAGTATATTTAAAAAAACAATTGGTATGACGTGAATTTGTTTTTTAAGTGTAAACAAATTATTTTGAAATTGGATTATTTTTTAAAATATAATGTAATTTTAAAAATAAAAAGATAAGATATTTTTGAATTTTAGTAGAGAGTTTTTAAAATTATTATAATAAAATTCATATAATGGATAAAATCAAGAAACCGAAATCTTATGGAGTATTTACATAAATATCCGGCAAGATTTATTGTTTACTTTTTATAGCTAATATACATAGATGATATACCGATAACACACGATTATACACATATTATATATAAAATTACAAATCCTTTAATTTTTTTTAATTTAAGTGGTTGTGTGAGCACCTATTTAGGTTGATTAGATAAAGCCAAAAGAAAAACATGAAAGAATTTTAACCAAAGACTAAAAATATAAATAAAATTCTTATGTAGACAATTTCAATAAAAATCATCCTTTTATAGCAAAATAAATAAACTTTTTGTAATAAAAGAAAGAAAGACATAAAAAAAATAAGAGAAAAGAAAATAAATATAGAAAAAATATGTATGAAAATCTAAAAACCAGAAATAAGAGATGACAACGAATTTCTTCTTTTATTTCATCTTTATTGAGTACAAAAAATTTGGAAGCTGATCTTATTGATTTCAAATATTTTTTTCAACTCAAATACATAGATTATAAGACAAGGATATCTTTGATTATTTTTTTAATTTACATTGTGTGTCGTTTTTTAAAAATCACTATTACTAACAAATTGATATGATATTCGAATTTGAATGTAAATGCAATTTGAGTAGTTTACATTGAGATTAAACCAAGTATTGTGTCGAGAAAAAACTATTTGACAATTTTAAGATAATATATGCAATGTTATATAATAACAATCAACTAACTTAATATTTAATGACTCAAAGAACAAAATATATGTATATATAGGGCATTCAAAATTCAAAATTCAAAATTTGTGGCTAGAGATATCGATAAACTCAAAATTGAGTCATACTGAAATAAAGTTTCACCGGCTAAGAATCATTTACATTTTTAGATAACCGATTAAAGTGAATTTTAAATTAAGGATAATATCTTTACTTGCATCATTATAAATATAATCATTATTGAAGTATATATATAAAGTTCTAGAAATTGGAATTTCAAAATAGAAATATTTTTGAAAGATAACAACATACCAAATAAGAGTTCAAGTAGTAGTAAAAGAGTCAAGTCATATCCAAAGAGTCATTCATAGTCTCAACCTTTGATTATTTTGCCATAAATATGAGTTATTAGTTTGCTTCGTGACTATTTTTAGGATCCAATGACACCAACGAGAATTATACCCAAAAAAAAATAGAATTATAACTAGGAGATTTGAGAAATGTTTAATCTTTTTCATGTAGTGTTGCTTAATTAATACCCGATGATTATCTATATTTATCGAGAAGATTTAAATTTTAAGATTATTTACATAAAATCCAAATAACTCAAATATTTGACATGATTAGCGTCAGCGCATATGCGCGAGTGCTAATACTAGTGTATATTAAACTCAAACAGAACCCTATACAAAGGGATGAGCATATTTGGTTTAAACTGAAAAACATGACAGTGAAAATTTTGCTTTTTTCAGTTCAACTTATTGGTAAATAGAATCGGTTTTGTTCGACTTTGAGTTTGAGAAAAGAATCTATAAAAGCAAAAAATCACATTTACATATGGCCATATGGGTAGGAAAACTCAGTAAGAGTTTGACTTGAGCTGAATTTAAAAACACAATGTAATAACATGTGTACAGTGTTGTAGCCAAGTGAAAGGTAAACGATGCTGCTATTAACAGTTGCTAACAGCACAAGAGTGGGTTGTTGTAGTGGTGAACACCCTCCATTTCCAACCAAGAGGTTGTGAGTTCGAGTCACCCCAAGAGCAAGGTGGGAGTTCTTGGAAGGAGGGAGCCGAGGGTCTATCGGAAACAGCCTCTCTACCCCAGGGTAGGGGTAAGGTCTGCGTACAAACTACCCTCCCCAGACCCCACTAATGGGATTATACTGGGTTGTTGTTGTTGTTGTAACAGCACAAGCAAAAACTAAACGGCAGTGCTAGTCTAGACAGACCATAATTATGGTACATGTAATTACATATGGTAGTGCTCTAAACAGCATGACTATCCCCCAGCTGATCTTTCATTGGGAACTTGATGCTTTGCTTGGAGCAGTTCAAACTCTACCACAGACAAAAGACTTGTATTAAGTAGAGAAGGGTAGAGGGGCGGACCCATTATCCACCGAGTTTCGAACCGTGTGCCACTGGCCCTCGGAAATTTCTCGGTTATAAAGAGAAAAAGAGAAGTGCTTTGCTTGGTGCGATTCTTCTAATCATCCAGTAAAAAAACCACCCCTTTCTTCTCAATGAAGTCATATGTTGTGTGATCACCAATCTGCACATGATGTACAACAGATCAAAACATCCATAAAAGAATTGATTCATTCATTGCTTATGACTTAAAGAAGCAGCTATTCACCAAATAAGGTTTTATAGGCCAGCACCACCTTGGCAATGTTATCAATCCTCAACTTGATGGTGTCCGTTTGCAGATTGCACAGCTTATTTAGTGTTAATTGGCTCTTAATGACTGTTAAAACACAGAATAAGATATCTAAACATATTGCTGCAGCCACAAAATATAAATAAATAAATAAAAGTGTCTCCTCACTAAATGTTTAAAGTTTTAACAAAGGTGATTGGATAACATTTTACGTTATACCAGAACAGAGAGTTCAAGCCTCACAATGATCCCAGCATGCCATAATAATTCAGCTTTATAAACTTTGGACCTGAAAGTCTGAAAGCCTGCAAGTTCATCAACAGCAGGTAGCACCTGAAAGTGCCCACAATGTGACTGCGCAATTTCAGCACCCACGGCTCCCTTGATATCAGCCGGATCCACATTAGATGCTTAGAAACTCTAATATACCAAACAATGCCTCTAATAGAACAAAGATATTGGGTCATGTTGGCATGATGCTTTATCTTGGGAAATCTGAATAACCGATCTTTAAGCTGCATAGTGTAAAACCTTACAGAGAACACCAAGTACACAATACTTAATCTAGCAAACAATATTTGGACAATTTTAACCCAAAAAAACCTATTAGCTAGAATAAATAACTCGAAAGAGGGGGCAAAAAAGTATAGGGGAATAATGAAATATAAAATCCTTGAGAAGTTTTAAGTTACAAGATGTAAAATCGTCATATTTAAAAGGTTGCCTATTCAGCAAGATTTAGTTGTTTAAACACATTCTGCATTTAATTTAAACGGGTATCTCTCCTCCACAACTATTAACTAATTTATCTAATGATGCAATCAGGGAAGGAACGAAGAAGAAACCTATAAAGCTTCCTGGTTATTCGCTTACTTCTCATGGAAAGAATTTGAAATTCCGTAACTTTAGTCAAGCCCTCCGTTGGTCTCTTTGCACCTGCTTGAGTTTTATTTTTTTGGGAGGATCCATTATCAAAAGTTCCCAGTATTAAGTGTTATATTTTGATTTATCTTACTAAAAGAAAGAGGCGTTACGGATTACATAACTGCTGAAAATGAACATAAAGAGATATCCATTTCCATTCCTATTCAAAGACTACATAATTTTGTTTTCTAATCTTTTTTGCATGAAAATGGGTTCAATTTGCATAATTCCTCAAAGCAACAGCATTTTTATTCAAAAGACATCAAATCTATACAAAATAAATGCTATCTGAGCTAAATAAAGAACACTAACCTAGGAATGCCATGGCTCAAGTCATTGTTAGCTATTAGACAAGTTCAGAATCCTCAGCAGAATCAAATAGTAGTGGCAATAAGAACGCCATTAAATGGACTTTTCATAAAGCTATATGTAAAACAGTACTACAATTACATTGTTGATATCAAAGCTGGACAAAAGAAGCCCATTGCACGTGCTTCCTAGCAACCATACAGCAGAAGTATAAAGAAATCAGTAGCACTACTGAAAAAGAAATTATCACTAGCCGTAGAATAAACACAATATGAATAAAATTTGTCTAATAAGACTATCTTCTGCTCTCCTTCGACCTTCGGATTACAATTACAAATGACGGGATAGAGTGACAAACTTTTTCAGTCACAAAGAATAAGTCTCTCTTTTGAGACTCTCACACTACATTACATACTCAACGCATAACTTGGCCTAATTCTAAAAACGAACCCTAATTTATCCCAAAGGAAAGAGGACAATCAATTGGCCTATCTCTCTTCTTTGGGTTAAATCATTTTACTACTTATTTTTCTGATATCAAATGAACACTCACTCATTCATCACCTAATAAACATATTCACAAACAGGATTCGAATGACTGGAAAATATAGTTCATTTTCTTTCACTCTATATGTACAAGGCCAAAATTTACCCAAAAATCTCAAATTTTTACGTCTTTTACTTTGTTGTGGTTGTTTTCTCATCATCTCTGCGACAGAATTTACCTAAGCTACAGCAGAGATGCTGCTGCAGCAATTGAAGCCTTCAATCCTCACAGCAGCTTGCTTGTTACCATACTTCACCGGAACGCAGCCACGTCCGTTCCTACGAGCGGCGGCGGAGGGTGGTGGTGAAGGTGCAGCTGCTCCTTCTGGAATTGCTAGTATAGGAACAAAGTTGTTGTTATTGTTGCTGAATTGAGCATCCTGAATCAGGGGATTCGAAGGCCTGGTGGGCGGAGACCCGAAAAAGAACGGCGAAGATGAAGCTAGCTCAAAATTGGTTGTCTCCACATCATAGCTCCCCTGTTTATACAAGAAAAAACAAAATTTGCCAGCAGGAGTAACTGAATATAAAAAGTTCACATAAAAAAACTAGCTCATTTGCATATATAAATCTACTATATCAGTAACAAAAGAAACATTTTTTTTTTTAATTTTACACTTGAATTGAGAAAATGGAATCATCCAGAAGTTACCTTGGTAAGGATTATATCCAGAAGTTTAGTTCCTCCGATGGGTTCGTCGGCGGGAACATAGGAAGAATTGAAGAACCCAAGCCGGTGAGGCTTTAGGGCAAACAACGCCAACAGAACCAACCAAGGTGGTTTGCTGAGAGCCGCACCTATTCATTTTTGGTTTTTGCGACAAGAAGAATATATCAAACACTTGAGATCTTTATGACCATGTCCATGAACATATATTAGAATATATAGATGTTTCATATTACTAAATATAAACATCATGCTAGAAACACCCATCAAATTAGGGTATATTATCGTAAAGATATTCGATTAGATCGAGAAAAACATAAATGAAAAAAACAACGTACCTGGTTGGGTGAGAACAGGTGGCGCCTCTGGAAGGCGAAAATGGAGGAGAGAGAATTCGGAATATTATTATTATTATTATTATTATTATTATTATTATTATTATTATTATTATTATATATAGTAATAATAAAATATCATTCCCTTCAATTGGTTTAGCTGTGATTCGGTACGGACGTACGGTTTTAGTGTGTCGCAATCACAAACATTTTACTTATTAAAAAAAGGTTATCCGAATATACACTTCCTTTTTAAGGTAATAAATTATTTCAAATAAATATAAAACTCCAACGCTACCTTGTAAGATGCAAGAGTAACACACCAATCAGCGCCCCTCTTGTTCTAGTTTAATTGAGTTATAGCTGATAAATAACTCCAAATAGTGTGTCTAGTTATAGATTGTCTCAAACTTCTACGACAAAGTTTAGTGAATGACTTAAACGCCTAGTTCCTGCGGTAGTCTTTTTTTTTAACCAAAGTGCTTTATAGTTCAAAATGTTAGAATATTTTTCACATAGTTTAACCGTTTTGGGACTCCTAACACTATCCAAAACTACAATCACCAACAGCATACTCAATATATTTCCACAAGTGGAGACCGGGAAGGATAACGTATACGCACACTTTACTCTTGTCTTGTACGAACCTACAATCACCCTTGCTAACATTAAATTTTCAAGAGTATACATAATAAGATGTTCAAAAGTACTGTGAAGGGAATCGATTAAAGGAGCCCAAATCCAGTTATAGCATCAAATCAAATACAGCTCCCATCAATTTGAAAATTAATCTTCACATTTGTATCAACAATCTCATGTGTAGTAGATAAATCAAACACCTACTACAATAATTACCAGCGAGAATTTTCCCACTACGTAAAGAAAAGATATCAATTAGCTGCCCCTGCAGAAAAATTTATCTCAATACCATCAAGAATATCTGACATATGTCATAGAATGGATCCGCAATTCAAGAATATTTGTTACTAAATCCCAAGCCGGCATATTGGATTTCTTTTGATGAGACCTATATCCACCTGCAAAAGAACAACAGGAAGGTCAAACATTGGCAGCTGAGAAATCATACCACAATTAAATGAAGTGCCAATTATACCTTAGGACCAAAAAGATCTCTGATATTGTCAATCCCGTAGAGAATCATGGTGGGCCTGGTGCACGAAGACGAGCAAAATAAGCTTCCGCGAAGCATGAACATAATTTTGTTACATGGAATGTGCAATATAAACAGTGCAATTTAAGCATAAATAGAAAAAGATCTTACACCACCCATCAGGTTTTTCAAATAATAGATACATCCTTGTCAACAGATCAACCCACGGGCAAGCAGAAAACTTTCATCTAAACCAACAAAGATACCATCTACCCTACCACGACTACTCAGCCACAAACAGCTACTCAGGCCACTACAAACTACCAACCCGTAGTTGTTCCTTTTCTCTCTCTCCATTCTCCCCCTGCCCCTTCTCTTTCTAAGACATTACCAAGACCTGCAAACAACTGCAGCAACTATACCAAAGCCAGACGACTTACAATCTCTGCCAACTAGCACGAATTGTGCCAAGAATAGCAATAATCAGTTCAGAAACTATTGCAAGCATTGCATGAGAGCGCCTTAGTCATAGAGGCTTTGAATATTTGCAGCAGAAAACAATTTGAGTACTATTAAAACCAAACTGACACCTTCTTCTTCTCTTTGGGAGCTACTTTCAATATGCCACAAATCTCTCCTATTTGCTATTAAACACGTATATGATCCAACGTTTCGAGACTATAACATTTCTATTTGATTTGAATTATCACATGTTTGCACAAATAAGATGAATTATAGGTGCAAAATTAAACTTTTAACACTTTCTTGCTACAGTCAATGCTATCAAATAGTATGGATAAAGAAAACAATGCAGAAGTGTGGTTTTACTGTGGTTATCAGTTGTTAATAACTAATAAGTTCAAACATGAAAAAAACTCTCAACTCCATCAATATCATCAGCAACATAAGTACACGGAGTAGTTTTAATTTATAAATAAATAAGAACATGATGCTACTAACAGTTCGTATACCTCTCAAGGGAAAGGCCCCATGCAATAACCCGAACATCTTCTGGCAGCCCCATAGGAAGCAGCATTTCAGGCCTAAACATTCCAGAATTCCCAACTTCCACCCATTTCTTTAAGCCTTCATGGTAGCTGACAAAACAAAAGGATATGAAATTAATGCTGAGCTGAAAATTTGTTCATTCGTGTCAAATATACTACTACAACCTGAAAATTTCCATGCTGGGCTCAGTATAAGGATTATATGCAGGTTTGAACCGAAGCTTGGACATTCCTGTAATTAGAAAAAAAAAAAAGTTAACCACTAATTAGCCCTCTAAATATTACAAGAGTTGGACATGATATCACTGCAAGCTTTATCTTTTGTATGAAACCCAAGACTTGATGCAGACATTTCTGTACCAAAAATTGAACATAAGCAAGAATACAGCATAGTGTTGGTTGGTCACCTAGACGAGCAAAGAAGTCATGAAGAACACCAATCAGGTCACCAAGAGTAAGTCCACGATCACATATTAAGCCTGGAATGAGAAACCATGACAATAAGTTCATGCAATTGTTAACACGAATGGGATGCAGATAAAGAACAAGACAGACATAAACAATTACCAAACACATCATAGTTTCACATAGTATTATGTTTGAACATGAAAAGATACTTTGACATGGCCTATTACTGTACAGAATTTACACAGATATAGAAATATGTTTCAGAAGTGTATACTAAAAAACACTCAGGCTTCTTCTAATGCCGGTATCAAACTCAACTTATAAGAGAGCAACATGCTTTCAGGTTGATAGAATGCCAAGAAAGTTGGCAGACTTCCAGTTAAGAAATAGGGAAAGGAGTGAGGATGGATGCCAAATGCAATGGCCTTCTGCTTTTTGTATGACACCTATGACATAATTATAGAGGTATTCTCCACTGTACAGTCACTCAGTAACTCATATAACATCCAACATGAAATCCTAAAAATAATACAAAAGCGAACTTGATAATTGAAAATAAAAAAATGTTACGTACTCATCTACAATACAAAACAAATAGTATCAGAAGTTTTTGAATTATTGGGGAAAAAATATAACACAGAATCCGGAAAATACGGATGAGACACAAAATTGTATAACAATTTGATAACCTTCTATCTGGTGAAATTCAGCAAGATGTGTCCGATCAACTGCTTCATTTCTGAAAACACGATCAATAGAATAGTATTTCTTGGGGGCAAAGGGCTTCTGCAATAAGATGGCATACACTTAATAAAAAATTCACTGTGTAATATATGCATGAAATTATGATAATGAATATGGTGAGCGATTTCGACCTGAGCTAATGCACACAACATTCTTGACGAAACAGCAGTAGTGTGTGTCCGCAAAAGATTCTTGTTTGCTTCCTCTCTTTTCCAATCATATCCATATCTAAGCAAGAAGCACGATTATATACTCTGTACAGGGATGCGAAACCTTGACAAGCGTGGGTGAGATTGAACTAAGTATTGGCAGTATTATACCATACCCCCTAGACTGGTAACCACCAGATTCATGAACTTGTTTTACCCGCTCAACATACTCTTCTGGCAGCATCTTTGTAGTGGAAGGGACTACAAAAGTCAAACAAAATAGTTCATTAAATGAAACTCAGATGAAGCGGATAAAATGTAAAGTCAAACTAACCTTTCAAAAAGAATGTATCATGGGAATCACGGGCAGGGTGCTGTTGTGGCTGGAAGAGTGCATCAAAGTTCCAAAAACTGCAAATACGACCAGCCACATTGACGTATACTTCTTTGACAAGGATTAAGACAAAAGCTAATCCTCGCAACTTTTACTAAAGGAAGAACATGACAGTGCACAAATCACCACTAACTATACATCAGAGAAGAATACACATAAATGGTATACGATGGCAAGTGAACTTTATGGTTTACCATCATTTGAGCTTGAAAGCTCTTTTTTTTAAAAAAGAAATTTGAGCTTGAAAGCTCATGAATGTTCAATAGATATAGTTTACCATCTATGTTCAATAATTTTGATTGTTTACCATCAGAAGCTCATGAACGTTCAACATGAAAAATAGTATTTAGCAAATTGCTTTACAGCAGAAATAGATAAGGTACTTTGAGACTGTGTTATGTACTAGGAACTTTAGCAAGTAAAATGACAATAGCCAAAACCTATATCTCTAATGGAGGATAAAGTAGGATTTGATTCAAGATATTTACACATCAACCTCGCGATGAAAGTGTTGGTCGACTCCATTTACTTGGACAAAAGGAAAAAAACAAAGAGATGTGCCATTTTCCTAGGTAAGTTATTTTATATAACCTGAAAGCTTTTTCCTTTAGGATTTCCAACTGTTCCGTCAATTATGGCTGGCTCACTTGTATTTATGACCAAGGAAAAAGCTAACAAAATACATGATAGCTTACCTGCTTTCGACATAGTTATTTGTTGGCATCTCCTCAAACCTGCATTCAATGAAAACAGTTACAGTCCAATACGGAGAGTTTATATATATATATATATATATATATATATATATATATATAACTGAATATATACATGGACACATTCATCTACACACAATCATGCATATACAGCCTCCATATATAGACACGGGAAAAATGTCAATGAGTCCTACCCCATATTAAGAAAAATCATTTGTATCTGCCGCCTAACCTGCAACAAGATGGTATGATTTCATTAACACAAGAGGGAAGGCAATTTGGCTTTGGTTAACAGAATAAATCAATTTAAAGCGACAAGAATAACCAATAATGAGAAACGGGACAAAAGCATGCCTTGAGCAATGGATGAAGATGGCCACCTTCAACTGGCTGACCTTTAGCACTGAAGTTATACTCTTTAAATTCCAATTCCTTCCAGTCACCCCTTCAAAGGAACAAGCAACATATATTGATCAGAAAATAAACTCAATGCTTCATCCATCATGGAATTAGCGGACTCCTATTTGGTGAATTATTGATATATAGATCAATTTGTATGTTGAAACTTGAAACAAACATTAACTACTCAGAAACCATCTGAAAAATGCTACATATTGCAACATTTCCCATTTACCCAGCCCATGAATTTCTTTTTATTTTTATTTTACGATGATGGTGTTCCGGCCAGCTTACGCACACCTCGATTATTCCACATAATACCTCCCACCAGCACGGGTACCACGTAACTCTACAACCAAGGCTTAGACAGAGGAAGAGATCACCTAATATTTTCTTATGCCTCGCTGCGATTACCCAGCCCATGAACTTTTTTGTAGATTTTTTCTTCAGATTGTATAAAATGCCAAAACTCCTTTCGGCTTAACATAAAATAATAAAACCACGATCATAAACACACCCACATGCATATACTCTACCTCCATCCCACCTTAATTGATTAGGTTCAATTCCAGATGGTTTTTTAAGGAAAATTCTGTCTACTATTGGATTAATGTATTGACTCAACAACAATAACACCGCATGTTTTGTGATTTACAACTAAATTTGAATTAAATTAATTTTTATTTTCTCAAGTGGACTCTTACACTCCTTAAGTAAACTATAATATGTTACATTAGCTTACCTTACTTTATAAAAAAATATGTTACATAGCATTGGGGTTTATATAGGTTATGGAACAATTAGTCCATGCCTAGACCTACATACAAAACAAAAATGGCTATAGCTCCAGCCGGGTAATGGGATATGTTATAAGGCAAAGAGTCCGGCTAGGGCTAGAATTGGGCTCAGCTTTAGACCCATCACCCACCCTGTGGAGTGGCCTATCCGATTATAGCAGTACTCATGGTATGTAGTCCAATGCAAATTCAGCAAGTAATATAAGGAGATCCAAAATTTGTACTTGGAAAAGAAAGTGTCCGAGCTTGAAAAAATTCCAAACTGAAAAACATGCTCAAACTGCCTAGCAATTGATACAAATTCCCTATTCAGGCATATTCAAAAGCTTTTGGTATTGCAAACTGTCACATGGATGAAGAGACCTAGCTATCTTTTAATGAGGTTAATCCTCTTATATTGACACCTGTTCTGAAATAAACAAGAAATGGAAATATTTTCAGTCCAAGTTCCAAGCCAGACCTTATTTAGCTCGAGCAGCAACAAAAAGTCATCCATCATCAAGGAAAACAGCTCCATCAAATAATTTATTGAGCATTTACTAAAAGTAAATCCCAATATTATTTATTCTTCCCAGAGAAAATAAGTCAGAAAGTTACCTCTGTAGGTTTTCACGAGTGAGATCAGTTGCGGCTCTTTTCCTTTTAGGAGCATAGTTAGGACCTTTTCTCACTGAGTTTCCTTTCCAAACCCTAAATAAGCAGCAATAAGAAATATATTGAAGAACCAGCATTTGACCATGTATATAAGATTACATCTTGTAAACATCAAGTGCTGGAGAAAGGATATCGAAGAGTAGATAATTACTGCTGACTTATTAGCTTTCGGCGCTTTAAAGCATCAATATCCTCCTGATTGACAGCCTGCAGTGCATTGCTTGTTAAAGACAAATCGATTAAGTGCATTGCCATTAAAGACAATTTGATTTAACTATAACAAAGTCAAGTAATGACAAAACCATAACTGGTCTTCTGTGTGGGAGGAGAGCCAATAGTAAAGATGACGGGCAAGTAAAAGGTGAATGGTTGGGGAATAAGATGATCACTGATAACAAATTTATATACCTCACCATTTTGTATCCTCAAGAGTGAATCTTTAACTTTATCATCAGCATGTTGGACCTGCAGGAAGTCACAAATAGGCTAAACAGTGGATCCCAGTAAGAGGTATTAAAAGAAGCACATGTAGATGTCACCTTCACTTGCTGCCTCTACGCTGTAGTTCACAGAGACCTTATTCAGCAGATAAGGAAAGAAACAGTAACACAAAAGAAGCCCCGTGCTATAAATTGAGCTAGATGGCAAACAATAAAGAGGAATAAAACATAGAAGGAGAAACAGAAAATTCCGAAACCACCACGAGGGAAGCTGGGGGAGAGCTACAAGTAAACAGTGCTGAATGTAGGCTAGCAATGGCACTTTTTTCGCTAGAGATCTGGTACTAAGCAAGTAAGAAGGGTTTTTTCAGGCCTTCATAATCATTCTAAGGCATGAGGGGCGAGACTCCTGATTATTTGGCTATCCTAAGCAAGAGCCAGAGAGGACCAAGGAATAGATAAACTGTTATTCATCAATTTGGCAAGATAACAGGATGGAACTAGTCCATTTATCTCCGCTCCTTAACAAAGGAATAAAAAGAATTTACCAAAAAGAAGAAAAATTTATTTGAGGCAAGGGTTGGAGCAAAGGTACAGTTTTTCATCCAACTAAAAGATGCAGTCATAATGAAGGATGAGATATTAGAAATACAGAGGAGGATGAGCAATACACTCTTATGTGTTTGCCTACTGTACCTTCCTTGAAACTTGAGTCTTTGCCATCTCCACCCACTTGTTCTTTATAGCTTGCTGGCAACCAATTTTATAAACTGCAGGATCCAACTTTTTCTGCATCCAGATTAGCATTCATGAAATGGCACATGAACATCACTTAGTAAAATCACTTAACTACTCCTTTGATAGACAGAAAATGAACAAGCGACTAAAAACAAGAATAATCTGTAACCTGCAACTCCTCCCGCGCAATTCCTTCCGGTGGTACTGCTGAGAAAAGCTGAAATTCTGGAGAACCTACGGAAGCATAGGTTTTCCCCTCTTCAGTAAGCACCCATCTCTCTCTCCTAATATCCTGCACAATTCAACAAAATCAAACATTGCTTCACATTAATGAAGGTGTTTCCAGATGTTTTATACATAAAAAAATACTATTAGAAAATAGCCTTGTTCACTCTATGCAGAGTGTTTAAACCAGGGGCGGAGCTATAGCGGCCGAAGGGTGGTCATTTCAATTGAACACCCTTAGCAAATTTTATGACTTCGACACTGGAATAAACTACAGCATAAAATTTTCCTCAACTTGCCCGTGGTCCAGGACAAGTTAGCTATCTATTTACTTCAAAAAACATGCTTATTCTTTTTCCTATTCAAATTTGAAGATGTCAATGCAAATCTTGAGTAATTGAATGAATCAAGGTCAAATTGGACAGAAATTCGACTAATTTGGCATTTAGGCATAGTTATTGTTACAATAATTGCACACTAAACCAGTAAACGTTAATTATTAAGCAAAAACCTAAATCGGAAAATTGCTTCTTTTTATTCATTTGCACTTCCGAAGAGGATTCATTGCTGCAGGATAAAACTTCGATACTAGTAGTAGTATTTTAATATTCTATAAACAAGAATTGTCAAGAAAATTTGAAAAAAAATGCAAAATAAAAAAAAGACGAAGTAAGCAAGCACCTGAGCATCAACAAATCTAAAACCATTGAGGCTGCGGATAACATTGACAATCTCCTCGTGGAGGAACCCATGTTGTTCCGCAAATTTAAAAGAATCTGAAATCTCCTCGTTCTTTTCAAGAAATCCGAGTATAGCGTCTTCCGCCATCTTCTCCCTAGGTTTTTGCTGTGTAACGATGGGTGTGGGTTCTGCTGTCTACGAATGGGTTTTGGAGAAGATGAAAATTGGGTAAAACACCAAACTAGTCCTTACTGTATACACATGCGACCACATATGGTCTTTAATGTTTACAAAAGTCGGACACTTTAGTCCAAATTCCTAAAATTGGTAAGACATGTAAGTTATTACTCCACGTAAGAGTGGTCGTTTTGTAGGCGGGATAAGATGAGATAAGGCGTGAGATTAAATTTATATCATATTTGAGTGACACTATAAATTTATCTTGGTTGACGATATAAATTTCAAATTTAATATATGATATTCCACATTATCCCATCAAATTTGGAATTATACTATCACATTTCCCAAGTGGGATAAATTAGTCTACAGATTATAATCTCGAGATAATTTAATCCGCATATCAAACGACCCCTAACGATATAATTATGAGAGCATATAAGGTACACATAGGTGTATCGTTATTAAGATTGGTGTGAGACATTCAGAAAATTTTGATAAGCTTTGCACATAGCGAATATTTTCATGTTATATTAAGAGTAATTTAAGTTGCCCTAGTTCAATAAGTAACTTGGTCGATACTAACATTGGAAGTTGATGAAAATTAAGTAGTTGTTTGGACATAAGAATTGTAAAATTCAAAAAAATGGTGAAAAAAATTTTCAAGTGAAAATGGTATTTGAAATTTAGAGTTGTGTTTTGACATAAATTTCAGTTTGGGTTATTTTTGAAGTTTTGTGTGTGATTTGAGTGAAAATTTTGAAAAATAACTTTTTGGAGTTTTTCAAATTTTCAAAATTTTTCAAAATGAATCTTCAAGTGAAAATTGAAAATTTTATGAATAAAAGCTCATTTCGAAAAAAAATAAATTTTTTTAAAAAAAAACTTCCATCAAATTTTATGTCCAAACGGGCCTTAAATAAAACTACTATAAATATTGTGAATCGCGCAGACCCTTCGGCTTTGGGTATAAATGGGTAAAGCAAATAACATCATCGTGGTGAATTTTATCAGTTGTTCCTTCTTGTATCATCTACTAGTAAGGGTAACCCATATTGCGCATGGACCCAATAACACTATGTTTAACGGATATTTACGTAAATAGTCATTTATATTCATGGTTTACTTTTTCTAGTCATATACATAGTTTATATATTGAGTATACATAATTATACACATATAATATATAAATTATGCATGTATTATATCTCCACCGAATATTTTTAGTTTAAACAGTTAGGTGGGCGGCTATTTGAATTAATTTTTCTATATTTAAGTTGTATTAATTAGCGTGAGTGAATTATTTTCTTAATTTATATGCATTGATAATCTAAAATTATAATATTTTAGAAATAAATATGCTACAGTTAGATATTCAATTTATATTGAGTGAAAGAATATTAGTTTTAGTTTAGAAAAAGGAAAATACAAAAAGATTCATTTTTTGGTATGCTATAAATTTCACGTGTAAGAAGAAAATATTTGATAGTATATGCGCCCAAGAAATAAGCTAGACATGACACTTGCGAATTTGTGAGAAAACAAAAATTAATTTTATGTAACTCCAACTTTAAATAATTTTTCCCCTTATTTTCCAAAGCTGTCTAAATGGAATTTGCATGAATTAATCATTCTCCCTAAACAACTGTAAACGAATAAAAGTTACTAATAACATAATCTAACCTTGAGATATTTATGTTAAACTCATAAATATTGCTAAATGTTCTACTATTTTTTTTCCTCGTCCGAGTACTCTCTTTATCTCATTGTATAAGATCTAACTACGGGTTAGAGAAAATAATAGTAATTTTTTCCCATAACAATTTACTTTTCCATAGTAAAATAGTTCTAATTATATTTTCATTTTTATAGTTTAAATTCTCAGGACATGATGTGAATTCTACTTTTGAAAAGATTACAGTGTTCTTCTCATAAAACATTTGAAAAGATTACTGTGTTTGTCTCGACAAAGCTTTTATAGTGAAAACATTTTGCCAGTATTTTTCAAAGAATTTAGTTGGAGTTCAGCGGATGCTATAAAACACACATTTTTCCTTAAAAGCGGTCAAATGGAGATCGCAGAAACTTAGCAAACAAATAAACATGTTAACTTTTAAGTTATCTGAAGTTATTTGGTACTCTCTATTAGATATAGAGCAAGCAAAAATATATAATATCAATGGTTCTCTAAATGAGATTCAAAGGTATAAGAGAAATAAATGTAGGGACCAACCTAAACTTTCTAAATAGTCCAAGAAGATCAAATTGATATAATATCCAATCTCTTCAAGATACATAGTGTTGGAATATGATTTAGGTGGTAGAAAATAATTTGAGATTAATCTATGCTAGGTGGGAGATGTAGTAGCTTTGGATGCCATTTGGCATTTGAAGATATTTCATTAAAAGCTACCCCAGATCTTAAATCTATTTATATTAATCTACATAATCTTCTTAATTTGAAATATGAGTTATAGCTAACAAGTCTATCAGTTAAGATTTTGGCAATGATTTTCTACGATTAATTGTATGTGTAACGAATTGATGAAGACATGGCTGGAGGATTTATAGAGTTTTTTCGAAGTTACACTTTAGTCCTAAAATTAGTTGTAATTTTTACTTTTAACCCCGTAGTTAGCTTTTGCATATTTTCTTTTTTTCCCCTTTAAATACCTATTGTACTGCACTTACGAGAGATATATGATCAATGAAAATCTAATAATTTTCTCTTCATTTTCCTTTCTTTCTTCTTTTGTATTTCTTGTTTCTCTTCCATGGCCTTTCCCATTTGGGAATCGCAACAATTTGTATCAGAGCCGACGATTCTCGGCTGATCATCGGCGTTAATGTCAGAGTCCGGCGGAGGTTCAAATCAGTTGGAGCAACAGATTCAAGCTTTTATAGAAAGATCGAACGAAAAACTGCAGTATATGGAAAAATGGTATCAAAATTGTTTCATGACTTTCCATAGTTCAGAAAATCAGTATAACCTTCAAAAGTCGGAGTATGAGCAGTGGGTTTCCGACGACCCGTATGCATATCATCAGTATCCTGGTGCAAATCCATGTTGGTATCAAAATTGTTTCATGACTTTCCATAGTTCAGAAAATCAGTATAACCTTCAAAAGTCGGAGTATGAGCAGTGGGTTTCCGACGACCCGTATGCATATCATCAGTATCCTGGTGCAAATCCATGTTGGTATCAAAATTGTTTCATGACTTTCCATAGTTCAGAAAATCAGTATAACCTTCAAAAGTCGGAGTATGAGCAGTGGGTTTCCGACGACCCGTATGCATATCATCAGTATCCTGGTGCAAATCCATGTTGGTATCAAAATTGTTTCATGACTTTCCATAGTTCAGAAAATCAGTATAACCTTCAAAAGTCGGAGTATGAGCAGTGGGTTTCCGACGACCCGTATGCATATCATCAGTATCCTGGTGCAAATCCATGTTGGTATCAAAATTGTTTCATGACTTTCCATAGTTCAGAAAATCAGTATAACCTTCAAAAGTCGGAGTATGAGCAGTGGGTTTCCGACGACCCGTATGCATATCATCAGTATCCTGGTGCAAATCCATGTTGGTATCAAAATTGTTTCATGACTTTCCATAGTTCAGAAAATCAGTATAACCTTCAAAAGTCGGAGTATGAGCAGTGGGTTTCCGACGACCCGTATGCATATCATCAGTATCCTGGTGCAAATCCATGTTGGTATCAAAATTGTTTCATGACTTTCCATAGTTCAGAAAATCAGTATAACCTTCAAAAGTCGGAGTATGAGCAGTGGGTTTCCGACGACCCGTATGCATATCATCAGTATCCTGGTGCAAATCCATGTTTTTATTGAGATTCCTGTAGTGATTTCACTGGTGGATTCGCTAACCCAACGAATGGAGGATGGAATTATCTCGATTCACCCACAAATGCTTACACTTACCAGATTCCATATGCTTACCATTTTGACGGTAACTATCCAGGTTTCTATTTGGTTCGGTTGGGTGATGGTTCTGTAGTGGTAGTGACAGCCGTTGGGGCTGCCCCTACACGTAGAGACCAGCAGACAGTGACGAGTAGGTTCAGGAAAAATAAGAAGACGAGAGCATACGTCAGTGCCTGCCATGGCAGTATTAGAAAACACAAGAAACATGCCATAGGTCGAGGAAATGCTGGTGGAATGCACCATCACAGAATGCTCTTTGACAAATGCCATTCCGGTAACTTAGGGAAAGTGGGTATGAGGTATTTTCACTATCACAGGGGCTTGCCTGTGCAATAAAGGATAGGAAACTCAGCGGAGGACCAACTGTTTGATAAAAGTCCCAACATAAATGAGATTGTGGAAGTTAGCCCTAATGAGATGACCAATATTCAGTTTCAATTATGTGCAACTTCAATGACTCTAAATTATGTGAGTGAACTTAATGATAAACTGATTCCTGGTGACTATGAAATTGGTTTGATCCAAAATGATGGAGAAGATGATGTAGTAAAAAGTGAGATTCAGAAAAATTCAGAAAGTGAGGTGGATCAAGTGTGTGATAAAATCCCTCAAAAGGATGACACTAATGTGTCAGATAAGCAATGCGATGACAGTGTTGGGGATGTACCTTTGAAGATCGAAGATGAATATGTTAATGTTGTAAACTCCAGTAATCTTGTGGACATGGTGTTCTATGAAAGTCTTCAAAAGAATGAAGAATCTCTCCCTAAACGAACAACTCTTAATGAAGGACAAGAAGTCACTTTCAAGCATTCTATCACCGGCATTAGTGAGCAAAGAATGCATTCTAACCCTCGCATAGTATCTATTACAAATGGTATCAACTTCTATTCTAACGAGATAGATTTGGATGTTAATAATCTCTCATTGTTGGCCGAGGTGCATGGAAATTATATTGTACTTGAGCTAAGTCAGCCACTACATGCTTTGTGCGTGAACGCCAGTCATGATTCATCCACATTTGTGAAAAAGTCCTTTATGGTTTTGTATTCCAAGTTTGGGATGGTTGAAGACGTTTATCGTCCTTTTAGAAATCTAGGAATGTCGAATACACCATCGATTGTTTGCACTCAACACTATCGCGAATCACTATTTTTTGATATTTCAAGCAATCATGTGCTTATTTTCTTTGGTGACATATCGTGTTTCTGGTGCGAAGGTTTTGGGATCATTTTTGGCTGGATAAAAGGTGGTAGAACATCACACGTTGATTCCCTACACAGAGAAGGCCAATTAATTTTTCCTGCAAGTCATTCTAAGAGGAGTAATTTAGTTAGATGTTTTCTGGCTCTACATGATGATATCAAGTTTGGACTTTCTGATGTTGGCTCCTCTGCTTTGGGAGGTTCAGGAGCTGGTGTAATAGCTCCTTGGATGTCGAGCTGGCTGTGGGATTATCTAAGAAGTAGTGGTGCGTATGATTTTCTATTTTCTCTTTCTAGTGGTGTTGATAATTTCTCAACTGCTGCTATAGTTGGTTCAATGTGCCAGCTTGTAGTAAAAGAAACTGCAAATGGCGATGAGCAGGCTACAACTGATGTCTTTCGAATTGGCCATCACACTGATGGTCAGTTTGTAATGGATAGCAAAGAGTTAGTTAAACACATCGTTACCATTATGTTTTGGGGATCTAGAAATAGTTTAGAAGCCACAATAGCTCAAGCAAAGGTGTTAGCTGATAAGATTGCACTTGTTGGTTTTCTTTTGGATTGCAGTCAGAAAGGTTGGATAGAAAAGGATCAGTACTTGTTTGAACTCATGGATAAACATTATGGAAAACATGAGCACTCGCCGACAAATGAGGAAATCTATGTTGTTTTGTCATTAGTTTTTTGCGCAGTAACTTTTTATCCTATTCTGAAGTATAAGATATTGATGCTTATAACTAATGATAGTGGAGTAACATGTACTCGGCGAAGTAGAATATCTGCATAGACATGGGAGTTGGAAATTCTCTTTATGTGTAAACAATTTGAAAGCTCAAATGCTCTTAGCTTCTTCTGGCAAATCTCTCAGAGCTACAAATATGTTCTTGTGTGTCTCTTTATTGTGGTCCATCTCACAAATGTTTGCTTGGATTAAGGGCATTGGAAATGCATTATCCATATCTCTGTTAAGCTATTTGAGGGGTGAGACTTTATTATCAGTGGAGGAAATAAGAGGTTCCATGGTTGAACAATGGAGTAAGAAGGTGGTGGGTGGACTTTTTCATCTTCCTAATTCATTTACTGTTTTGGAGTTGTTCTCCATTGAAAATGTATGGAGCGATATGATATTTCCATTACTGTCAAGGGAATCACTTTATTCAAGGTTATGGTACAAACCAGAGATATGGTGGTGCGATCCAGATATTGTGTTATTAGTGCCAATGAGCTACTACATAATAGATAATGTGGGTCGTGGATATGACAGAATGCAAGTCTGTGATGGCATTATCGATGTATTAGCTTGCAAGTGTATTTCACCTCTATTCTGGAGCCAAAGTGATGTTGTATCACCTGGCTCATCTTTGTCAAGATTACTGGTGCAAAATATGTGGGTCCCTGCAGCATTCAAGATCACTAATCCATTGTCAACACTTTTTTGCTATCTATTATGACAACTTATTCATTTCTTATTAGTAGTGCCTTGATATCTTTAAGTGGTGTTGCAATTGTTGTTCTTAGTATGGGGATTTTCTTGGCTTCCACATTGGTGCTAGAAGGTGTTGAATGGCTTATGTTCAGACTAGCATTATTCTTAAGGTTGCTGCCTCATTTTGTTAGTGAAAAACTCTTGCTTGAGGCATTAATATACAAGAAGTTGAAAGTGTCAGTTGCAGTATATTTTATATTTTCCATTGTGGAGTTGTTCAGCAGTGTTCACATCCACCTTGAGGACAAGGTTGTTCTAAGGGAGGTGGAATGTAACGAATTGATGAAGACATGGCTGGAGGATTTATAGAGTTTTTCGAAGTTACACTTTAGTCCTAAAATTACTTGTAATTTTTACTTTTAACCCTGTAGTTAGCTTTTGCATATATATTTTTTTTTTCTTTTAATACCTATTGTACTGCACTTACGAGAGATATATGATCAATGAAAATCTAATAATTTTCTCTGCATTTTCCTTTCCTTCTTCTTTTGTATTTCCTAGAGAAATTCTCTGGAGATGCCTGGAGGCAAAAGGTGTGTCGGTTCCCTACATTATGGCGATTAAGGACATGTATGATGGGGCTAAGACCCGGGTTAGGACAGTAGGAGGCGACTCTGAGCATTTTCCGGTTGTAATGGGGTTACACCAAGGTTCTGCGCTCAGTCCGTTCTTATTCGCCCTGGTGATGGACGCGTTAACAAATCATATTCAAGGGGATGTGCCATGGTGCATGCTATTCGCCGATGACATAGTTCTGATTGATGAGTCGTGAGTCGGTGTTAACGAGAGGCTGGAAGTTTGGAGACAGGCACTTGAGTCTAAGCGTTTCAAGCTGAGCAGGATGAAAACGGAGTACCTGAAGTGTAAGTTTAGCGCTGAGCCAGAGGAAGTGGACGAGGATGTGAGGCTTGATTCGCAGGCCATCCCGAGTAGAGGCAGCTTCAAGTACCTTGGTTCGGTTATCCAGGGGGGAGGGGAGATCGACGAGGATGTCACACACCGTATTGGGGTAGGATGGATGAAGTGGAGGTTAGCATCTGGAGTCTTGTGTGACAAGAGAGTGCCACCGATAATCAAAGGTAAGTTTTATAAAGCGGTAGTTAGACCGG
>AWOL01S0016345.1:0-25298 GCA_000715115.1 Nicotiana otophora | reverse complement strand
CTTTGCATCTTTCCTCTAGATTTCACGGTGTTCCTATTTTTCTTATGATTGTTGTGGCGATACTAATATTTACTAATATTGTCTCTCTTTGCTTTGCATCTTTCTTCTGGATTTCATGGTGTTCCTATTTATCATATGAGTGTTGTTGTGATACTAATATTGTCTTCCTTTTTGTCCTTTTGTCTTTGTTTTTTTTTTTGAGCCGAGGGTCTTTCGGAAACAGCCTCTCTACTCCTTCGGGGTAGGGGTAAGGTCTGCATACACACTACCCTCCCCAGACCCCATTAATGAGATTTTACTGGGTTATTGTTGTTGTTATTATTTTTCTTCCATAGCCTTTCCCATTTGGGAATCGCAACAGTATGGCTAGCCAGTATAGGCTTTCAGTGAGAAAAGTTGAGGGTCTAATTGTAGAAATTGGTAGGAAATTTTGGAAGACTATGTTGTAGGAAATTTTGGAAGACTATGTTGTAGGAAATTTTGGAGGACATGCCACAACTAATAAAACCTAATTGTCCTTAAATATAATATTATTCTGTAAATAGACTTATATTAAAATATTAATATAACAGGAACAAACTATTAGAGAGACATCCAGTACATATATGTCAGCTATGATAACAACATTAAATTATAAATTTTATGTACTAGTTCTTTAAATTAATAGTTCTCAAGTTTTAAATCAAGAATTTAATACATAAATTTAATAAGAAAAAGAAACACATAAAAGAGCAAGTAAGGTGCTAGGGTGTCTAGTGCGGTCCCAACATAGACAAACAATGAGCATAGGCCCTCAAAGTACAGTCGTGCAGCGATATTTCAACGTGGCACAAGGTCTGCACAAAAGGATGGTCATCTTATGTAGTTGTTGTTAACGTCCAAATACTGAAGCACTGAGTGCAACTCTCTCAAGTTAGCTAACCTAGTAAATTTCGTAAATTTTCTTAATTTAAGCAAGCATATTGACGGGCTGGTGCCTGCTATTCCCTCTTCTAAGATTTACTATAAGGGATAGCTCGGGATTTGCCCGGGCCTAATGTGAATAAAGTTATGCTTTTGCAAATAGAGGTACAATGACAATATTTATAAGAATGAGCTTTTTCCCAACATAAATAAAGTTATGCTGCTGAAAATAAAGGTACAATGACAATATTTATAAGAAAGAGCTCCTGCCCTACGTAAATAAAGTTATGCTATTGTAAATAGAGGTACAATGATAATATTCCAACGGTGATAATATTTACAAGGATGAGCTTCCACCCAGAGGAGAAATAGAAGATTACAGAGTTACTATAGAAGCCATAATGTTAAAGTAATATGGCTTTCCAACAGCAGCATGTGATATGGATCTAAAAGATAGCAACAGTTACAATTGTTGTCAACAAGATGATAAACTATATGTAAAATAAACTATAACAGTGAAATAAATTAGCCATTGACATAACTTTAGGAATCAACTTTTTTGTGAGAATACTTCTCACGAAGCACATTTGGTGTAGGCATGACTTTGTTACTTTAATGTGTAGTTAAACATTATGCCTAAGAAGGAATTGACTAACCAGTTGTACGCTATACTTTGAAAACAAAGTAAGTATCACATATGTAAAATAGGAAAAACTAAGGATGAAGGAAGCAACAAGATAAATATTGACTACTGAGCAAAACTGAATTTTATCACGCTAATAAATGAGTTTGAACTGAATACGAGCATCGGAAAAAATATAATTGTTTAATGACTGGAATTCTGGAAAGAATATCACACAAGTCCTGCTGGCAACAGAAAATCACATGTAGTACTATCACATGCTCCTAAGTTTTTTTGAATAAGAGCAGATGTCTGTTACAATCATTCAACAACAGTAGTTCATTTATATAACAAATATGCAAGATGTAAGGTTATGAAGGCATTTTCAATAGCTAGTCGCGTAGCTCATCCTTGAATACTCCAGCATGGCATTTGCCTTAAGCCAGAGGGACACAAAATTCTAATTCTAAACTGATGAGGTCTGAATCATGTGGCCATTACACAAGATATCTATCAATTTTATCTAAGTAGATATTGGTAGAATACGGTGATTTATAAAGTCAATGACATCTCCATGAATTTGGAATGACAAATCGAAAAAAATGGATTCTTTTTGTCTATCTTAGCCTTTCACGTTCTCATTTTTCTCGCTAGCTGATCACGCCCAACTATGCCTTATAAAAAGGACTTAGCAGTCGTTGTAAATACATTACGGCTAATAAGTCCGGAGTCGAATCTCACAGGGAATTAACCTATCAAACACAGCTACTAGACTCGCACAAATTCATGCAATCAATCTTCAGAAATATTTAAGTAATAATTTGGGTTTTTATTAACTAAATATTACGTAATGAAAATACAATAATTAATAACTAACTATGAACGGGTTGTAAATAATAATTGAAATGATCTAAGGTTGTGATTTTCCCTATTGTCGGAATCTTTTCCGCTACATTTTCTACAAATTTGCCTTAGTCTTCTCTATCGACCATGAGCACTCTAACTGTCGCAACTCTCTCCCGAGTAATTACCAAAAATTACTAGACATATTCTCCTGAATTACGCTAGCTGGCATTAAGTACAGCTCACTCAGATCACACCAAGGTTTTGTTATCCCTAATCCCACCTTTAAACCTCCGTATTGATCCCTCATATACGTTTAGGAGTGATGTTGTTCAACAACTACCTAAATATACACTCTCTCCCGAGTAATACATACTAAATAGGCACATCTAAATATCTAATTGAGGGACCTTCAATCAACCACAAGAATAATATAGTTGAACAAATAGAGAAAATACTACGGCAAATTTATATTAACGTAACAAGAAAATCATCCTTCAATAGGTTCCATCAAAACCTTAGACTATGAATTTAGCTACTCATGATCAAAGTAACAATATCCAAAGTATGTTGCATAATTAAAGTACAGAGTAAAGATGAAAGGATGTAGAAATCGATGATTCTAACTCCCAATGGGTGATTCCACAAGCTATTCTTGCCTCCGGTTGCAAAAGTCCCTTCAAGTGGCGTTTTTAGGTCTATTTATAGGTGTAGGAAAAGACCTAAATGTGTAGGCCAAGTCCTAGTCAAACCCAGAAACGAATTAAGTCTTCAAAACTCGGATTGGACCTGGCCCCAGGCCTGGCGTCGCCAGCCTAACGCCTGGTCCAGTTTCTCTCATTCACTGCTCCCGCGCATGCTTTCGACTTGTAGGTCTCCTTTTTCTTCTACTTTCATCTCCAATTCACCTACACATAAAATGGACCCTATTACATGCAAATAAGGTGTACGTTATCATTAAAGCGTATAAAAATACAAGGCAAATAATGTGCTAAACCATGAATTATAGCCACACATCAATACCCCACACTTAAATATTGCTCGTCCTCGAGCAATCAAACTACACTCATAGACACAACCTATTAAGCAATTCCCTTAACTCCTTGCACCAAGAATATTTAAAATAGTCTAAGCACCACGGTATAATATCCTTGCCTCAAAATTTGACTCACATATCATGACTTATTCACAAATCACTTACTTACTCTAACATGGAGGTCAATGACATTACCTTTCCTATATGAATCACGTGCCCTCACCCAACAAAGAGATCAGTTCCACACACGATGAATTTTAAGAACGTAGGAACTCAAGATAGGAAAAATTCACTCGCTCTCAGAAATAACATTCATATGCCACAAATGATGCACCATAAGCTTGCCCGTAGTGTAATACTCTACTAATCGAGTTCATTCAATCTAAGATCAAGTAGGACTTTCATTGGTTGTAATGTAGGCTGCGGGTCGGGTAGGATACATTTGAATATGAGTGACTACACCTCCCCTAAGCACTTTGATACATATACTTTAATACACAACCCATACTTATGTCAAACCCAACATTCCACATTTTTTTCAATTTATATTACCCCATATTTCTATAAGCACATGTATATTAAGAGTCGCCACTTATCAAAGAGTATTCTTTTTCACAGCAATACAACTATTTTTTTTTCAATTCAAGCGGCTCTTACTTTTTCAAAACAGTGCACCTTTCTCCTTATTTCATCAGTTCCACTTAAAAACCAAATCAACCACCCTACACTTTAACTTTTACAAAGTTTATAACAATTCAAGTGCTCATTAGAGGTGAAAAGGTTCAAATAAATGGTTAATTCAAACAATTGGGTAAGGCTTGTAGTGTGGTTGCCAAAGAAACAGGATTACAAGCTCAAAGGGGTTAACGGCGTTACATAACTTTTAAGTGGGTAAACTATATATATCTGGCTTAACAAAGAAACGCTTGTATCACTTCTCAGACTGAACAAGACTACTATTTCTCTTTGCACACATACAGGGCAAGTTCTAGACATCAAATGCATTGCACAGAATACATACAAAACTCACACAAACATGGCACATAACTCACTCAGGATTGGTTTCATCGAGACACTCCAGTCAAAGCAGTTAAGCAAAATTAGGAATCTACGAATTAAGGTATTTATGCTAGAGTCAAAAACCGAGCCTAAGCGTCACGACCATAGTACTAACTATTCTCAAGGCATAATAAAACTAAGATATATTGCTACACTTAAAGGCATAGCTTCGTGATTCCTACTCCTAAAAATTAAAACTAACTATACCCGGTTCAACTAAAAACCCTTGGAAAAGAACCGCGGCCCAAAGAAAAATCAAGGGATAATTACTATACTACCTACAAAAAAAAATCTTTTTGGTATTTTCTTTAGATTTACTTCCCTTAAGAAAACTGTCTAGGAGATCCATCATCGGGAAGAGTCCAATTTTTCTGTTTTTTTAATTTTTTTAATTTTTTTTATTTTTCTAAAATACATAGCCAAATCAATTACTAAACTAATACTAAAACAAAGCAAACAATTACGAAATAACTGCAATTAACATGTACAAGTCTCCACCCCACACTTAGATCATGCATTGTCCTCAGTGCATGCACAAAATGACAAAACATGAAAAATGAGTAGGGTGTAAAGAAACTCCCTGATCAAGCAGTGTCTTCATCCTCTGACGCTCTCCACTCTTCATCATGTTCGTCCTCCTCCTCCTCCTCCTCATCATCATCATCTCCCTCACCATCTGATTGCTCTGGCTCAGCCTTAGACTGCTCCGATGTGTTGATATCCTCATCATCGGGGAGTCTGTATCCATATCCTAACCCAACCAGCTGTTGGGCATGAGCATTGAGCGGGTACCGGTGCTCCAATTCAGTCCTCTCCTTAGTTGTGGCCGGGCGACCTCCTATCCTTAGCTGCAAATCCATCATCCCATAGAGATGGGCCATAAAACTATCATCCCAAGCATTGCGCTCGGAACTTGTCAAAGATGTCATGACATTCTCTTCTTTCAGCCAGAGACTAGTGATGTCTGTTTGTCGTGGTAGCGGATCAAATGACCCACATTTACCCTTTGACCCGTCATGAGGAAGTAGAGTGAACATGTCCTCTCACGGCTAATGAGCGTGTCATGATTGCACGGTAGGAGCTGTGTATTTATCAGTTTAAGCCACACTTGAGCCTCCGCCCTCATCTTCTTCTTGGGGAACCTCTTGTGCCAATTAGTTTTCTTATCCTGGACCCATGCTGCCGTAGAATCGACACCACAAAGCATGTGTCTCAACTCTCTATATGTAGGCCGGCGAATCAAGTGGTCCAATGGCTCCACAGGAACATCCAGAGCACCTAAAAAGTTGCATATGGCCGTGGCTGAAAAATCTAACAATCGCCCATGAATCGGCACCAGCTGTTCAGTACTCTGCGGATCAAACCCTGCATAGAATTCTCGGACTAAGTTGAGATTAATGTCCCCTGTGTTCTTGAATACATAGCTCAACCCCATATCCTGAATGCCCCTCCAAATTGCCTGATACTTTGCTTTCAAGCTGCGTTCGTGGATAGCTGCTTCCGGGTGTACATGTTTAGGCCTACAGCGCCTGTACCAATCCTTAGTATGTGGTGGTATGATGTTGATGCCAAACTCCCGTTGGCCTTGTGGTTGTTGACGCATGGTTGCTATAGCTGCCACAACTTGTACTCCACTTAGATTGGAGGTAGCTTTTCCCCCTTTTCTCTTTTTGAGGGAGGTGCAGAGGTCGCCTTTGCTTTAGCCGACGCAGTGGAAGTAGCCTTTCCTTTGCCTGTGTCTTTTCTAGAAGGCATCTTCGTTCCTACACAAATAAGCAGTTGTCAGATAAAACTGCATTACACACTACACACATAATCTTGCCCAACTTTCCGAGGTTACTCAGACTTCACCTCGTATTTTCTTAATATTAGAATCAAAGAATAACACATGGGCTACCCGTGATCCACCCCACACTTAAGATTTTAACGTGTGCACGACTTCATAACACTAGTCTATTAATACCGGAGACTCGGGCTCCAATGGGGACAAGGAATGTCATTGAGGTATTATATCAAACACTTAACATGCATTAGTGCCATGGGAGTTCTTATGGAAATGATAGATTGCCTCATCCTCCCAAATCGACTTGGGGGTTCCGTACTACCATATGTTTTCACAATCGCAACACCATTCCTATGGGGTTCATGGGGTTGGGGCACACAAACTCAATACTACAATGAAGAATAACCACCAATTTTTGTGTGTAATTGTATACCTGTACCCAACTCGAAATTACAAAGGAAAGAGATCAAATCATACCTTTGAAGCTTTTGAGAGGAGGGAGCTGCCTGAGAGTTTCTGATGAATACGAAAGAATAGCAAGACTAAGCTTGACTTCAATGGGGATGGGAGAGACAACTATGGCAATGTGCTGATGAGTGTTTATGGGTGAGCCAATTCGTGTAGTGTCTTTGGTTGAGAGCAAAGCTGATGAGCAGATGTGTGTGCTTGTGAATTTTTCTTTTAGAGCTTGATGTGTGTTTGATTTAAGTGAGGTTAGGGTTTTTGTATTGTGTTCAGTGTTAAGGGCATGTAATGTGAGGAGGTTCGACTAAAATAAGGAAAAAAAAAATTAAACTGGGCCGAAATAACTTACCTGGCATCGCCTGGCCCAGTACTTGGCGTTACCCAGGCGTCGCCAACCTAAGGCCTGGTGGATCTGGCGTTAGCCATGCGTCGCCAGCCCCAATGCCAACTTTACCTTGGCTTTATCCTGCCGTCACCTGTCCCAGTGCCTGGTGTACGTCAGGTGATGCTGAAACCCTGCTTGACTTGCCCAAACTCACCTGCAAACTTGTTAGTACCTAAAAACAAAAAGAAAAATTCTAACTATACTAAAAATTAACTACGAATTGGGTTGCCTCCCAATGAGAGCCTTAGTTAAAGTCGTGGCACGACGAATACAATAGTCCAATGGGTTGCCTCCCATGAAGCGCCTGATTTAACGTCGCGGCACGACACATATAATTGCACTTAAGGTTCGCTTAACCTTGGTGGCTCGAGCAAATGAGTCACTGACACTACTTTCGTATCTTCCATGCCCAAATAATGTTTTAACCTGTGCCCATTGACTCTAAACGTGCGATAGTCATTTGATGCAACAATCTCTATGGCTCCGGTTGGGTGAATCTCTACCACACTAAATGGTCCCGACCATCGTGACTTTAACTTACCCGGAAATAACCTCAACCTTGAGTTGTACAGCAATACCTTATCTCCGGGTTTAAAACTCCGCTCAAGAATATTTTTATCGTGCATTATTTTCATTCTCTCCTTGTATAATCTTATGCTCTCAAAAGCGTGGTAACGAAATTCATCAAGCTCGTGCAGCTCTGTGACTCTACTTGTGCCCGTATCTTCAATATCGAGATTCAACTGTCGCAGTGCCCATAAAGCTCTATGCTCCAACTCCACTGGTAGGTGACATGCCTTCCCAAATACAATTTATACGGCGACATACCAATCAGAGTTTTGAAAGCGGTACGATAGGCCCAGAGTGCATCATCTAACTTTCTTGCCCAATCCGTTCTTGTAGTATTCACAGTCTTTGTTAAAACACTCTTTATCTCTCTGTTCGACACTTCTANTCTATGCTCCAACTCTACTGGTAGGTGACATGCCTTCCCAAATACCAATTTATACGGCGACATACCAATCAGAGTTTTGAAAGCGGTACGATAGGCCCAGAGTGCATCATCTAACTTTCTTGCCCAATCCGTTCTTGTAGTATTCACAGTCTTTGTTAAAACACTCTTTATCTCTCTGTTCGACACTTCTACTTGCCCACTCGTTTGTGGATGATATGGGGTGGCAACTTTGTGACGTACACCATACTTTTCCAACAGCTTTGGGAAGGCTCGATTACAGAAGTGAGTGCCTCCGTCACTGATTATCGCCCTTTGAGTGCCAAATCGGGTGAATATGTTCTTTCTCAAAAAGCTAATTACCCCCTTAGCATCATTTGTCAGGAGCGATGCAGCCTCCACCCATTTCGACATGTAGTCCACAACTATGAGTATGTATTTGGTTCCATATGAGCTGACAAAGGGCCCATGAAATCGATTCCCCACACGTTAAAAACTTCTACCTCTTGAATTGGGTTCATAGGCATCTCATGTCGCCGGGAAATATTCCCAGTTCGTTGGCATTCGTCACAACCTTTCACCCATAAGTGTGCATCCTTGAACACTGTCGGCGAGTAGAAGCCTGATTCCAGCACTTTTGCAGCGGTCCTTACTCCCCGGAAGTGGACACCATATGGTGATGCATGACAAGCCTGCAAAACAGAAGATTGGTCTATCTCAGGGATACATCTCCGGATCATGTTATCAGCACAAATCCTGAACAGGTAAGGCTTATCCCAATAATAAATGTGACAGTCACGAAAGAACTTTTTCTTTTGAACCGAGGAAAGATCATAGGGGACATTACCGCTTGCCAGGTAGTTTGCAATGTCTGCATACCATGGCGCCTCCTCCAATGTCACTGCTAGCAATTGTTCATCTGGGAATGTCTCAGTTATATCTTCTACCTCGACTTTCTTTTCAGCTCCCTCCAACCTTGAAAGGTGGTCTGCCACTTGGTTCTCTGCCCATTTTCTATCGCGGATCTCCAAATCAAATTCTTGTAACAAAAGAACCCAACGGATCAAGCGTGGCTTTGACTCATTCTTTGCTATCAGGTACCTAAGTGCTGCATGGTCAGTATAAACAATCACTTTTGAACCAATCAAATAAGACCTGAATTTGTCGAATGCAAACACCACAACCAACATCTCTTTCTCAGTCACGGTATAATTGAGTTGTGCACCGCTTAGCATTTTTCTTGCATAGTACATTGGGTGCACCAGTTTGTCCTTCCGCTGCCCTAGGACTGCTCCTATAGCATAGTCACTCGCATAACACACGAGCTCAAACGATTGCTCCCAGTTGGTGCAACGATGATTGGTGCAATCACCAGTCTCTTCTTCAGCTCCTCAAATGCTAACCTGCAGTCATCAGAAAACACAAAAGAATGATCCTTTTCAAGGAGTTTACATAAAGGGTTAGCAATTTTAGATAAATCCTTTATAAATCGCCTGTAGAACCCGGCGTGCCCAAGGAAACTTCTTACTGCCTTGACTGAAGTGGGCGGTGGCAACCTCTCAATCACGTCAACCTTAGCATGGCCAACCTCAATACCCTTACTGGACACTAGATGCCCCAACATTATACCTTCTTGTACCATAAAATGACATTTTTCCCAGTTCAGTACTAAATTTATCTCCACACACCTTTTCAACATTCTTCTTAAATTGTGAAGAGAATCTTCGAACGAATCCCCCATTATAGAGAAATCATCCATAAAGACTTCCATAATATCTTCAACCATATTAGTGAAAATGGCTAACATACATCTCTGAAAGGTGGCCAGTGCATTGCATAGGCCAAACGACATTCTCCGAAAGGCAAAGATGCCATACAGACAAGTGAATGATATCTTCTCTCTATCTTCAGGGGCTATGGAAATCTAATTGTACCCCGAATACCCATCCAACAAGCAGAAGTGAGACCTCCCTACTAATCTATCCAACATTTGGTCAATGAGTGGTAAAGGAAAATGGTCTTTCCGGGTGGTTGTGTTCAGTTTTCTATAATCCATACAAATTCTCCAATTCGTAATTGTACGGGTCGAGATCAATTCATTATTCTTATTGGGTACTACAGACATTCCACCCTTCTTTGGCACACACTGAACTGGGCTGACCCAGTTACTGTCAGAGATTGGGAAGATGATTCCCGCATCTAACCATTTGATCACTTCTTTCTTCACCACTTATTTCATGTTAGGGTTCATCCTTCTTTGATGTTCTCTAGAAGGTTTGTGCCCATCTTCCAGTAGAATCTTATGCATACAATATGTCGGGCTGATCCCCTTAATATCTACAATGGTCCAGCCAATTGCAGTCTTGCATTCCATTAACACATGCAAAAGATGTTCTGCCTGCACATCTAACAAACTGGATGAGATAATAACATGTAAAGTGGATTTTGGTCCCAAGAAAGCATACCTGAGGTGTGATGGTAACGGTTTTAGCTCCAACTGTGGTGGCTCTTCAATTGATGGCTTAGCTGGAGGTATTTTTCTTTCTTTTAAGTGTAAAGGCTCAAATTTGAGCTCTCTTTTCCAGTACCCTCGCCCTTCAAGGGCCAAAACCCACTCTGCCAAGTTTTTACCATCCATTTCTTCTAAGTTCATGAGGCCTGCTGCTAGAGGGTCTTTTGCGTTCAGAGTCCCATTTTCCTCCTCCAAGATGACATCCACAGCTTCTATCAGAGAGAAGTTAGCAAACTCACTGGGTCGCCGCTTCTTTCCTGTGATTTGATTTTGAACCTGCTCTGGCACTGTTTCTACTGCCTTTTCTTGCTCTAACTCAGTTTCCTTCTCGACTTCTTTTTCTTTGCTTGTTTCAGCTGGCGCATGTTGTACCGTCACCTCTATTAACCCTGTTGAGTCATCTATCTAGATGGGTACTGGCACAAGTATTTCAGTAGGCCAGCTTTCACGAGCCATCTCTTGCTCCAGATCTAGGTCTCTACCATTTTGTAGACTCACTGTCATAATCTGTTTCAGGCCCTGTTCTTTTGGATTGACTTGTGTATCTGCAGGTAACATCCCTTGGGGACGATTATTTAGGGCTATAGACATCTGTCTTAATTGAATCTCAATACCCTTTATCGCTGATTCATGCGAGTCTACCCTCTGTTGCATTTTTCCCGTGGACCCAATCAATTGTTGCAGCATTCTGTTATTGCTGTCCAGCATTCCCTCAAGTTTAGTAAACCCATAATCTGGTCTCATAATCTGTTGTTGTTGAGGTTGTTGATAAGTCAGCTGTTGATTTTGCTAGATGTAGCCCTGTTGCCTTTGGTATGGCGCAACTTGACCCAGTGTTCACATAGCTCCAGGATTGTTGTTGTTATTGTACTGCTGCTGCGCTTGTAACACCCCGGAAGATTTCGAAGTACTTAAGCGCTATTAAGAAAGTCGATGTGCGCTAATTATATTATTTTATATGTAGACAAGGACTATTATATGAATGATATAAATTTATCATAATAATATATGTATGAGGTGCATTAAGAATGATTTATGGTCTAAGAAGGGTCCCAAGGCTAAGTCAAGTTAAAACTTTTATGATGGGATAAAGTTTCAAGTGAGTTCGCACAAGACCTAATTTCAAACGATAATACCTCTCATTATATGAAGATTTATATGGTTAATTACCTATCAAATTACAGCCCTTTGAGTCTAATTTCCAACGCTTCAAACCGTTCGTCATTTGGACATTCCTACAAGAAGTTATGACTCAATTACCGAAGACCGGAAAAATGCGATTCTGCGACCAATTCTGCGATCGCAGAACCATTATGCGATCAGAGAAGTAGTTATGCGACCGCAAAATGGTCGCAGACCTGTCCAGTGAAGCCCATTTCTGGGCATCAATTTTGCGTTGCATTTTGCGACCCGCATACCCATTCTGCGGTCCATTATGTGACCGCAGACCTGCTTTCGGAGGGTTAAGTTTTCTATTTTCATAACCCGACCCCATTTTGATAAATAACCTTTGGGGCTTATTTTAGGGTGTTTTTCTGAGGGTTTTAGAGAGAGGTGAGAGCATTTTAGAGAGAGAAGACGGGAACCTAATATTATAATCATCCAATCTTGCACCAATCTTTAAGAATCAAAGAAGCTAATCACAAGATATTCATCTAAGAGGTAAGGTTCCATACCCTAGTTTCCAATTTCGAATTTGGGTAAAAGATGGTTGGTTTGGAGTATTATTCTTGGGTATAAGAGCATTATTTATACATTCTTGTATTAATAAGGTTTGTGAGAAGATTGTTGAGCTCAAATAAGTAAAGATTGGGTTGTGGAATGAAGGAAATCTGGTAGAAGAACCTTATAGTTAGATTTGCACACCTAGTGTTTGATAAAATGCTCAAATGAGCTGAGATCATGAATATCTTCCTAATAATGGTTCAATTTTGTTATGTCTCAAAATAGATTGGGATTTCTAGAATTTTCGGAACGTTGTAGTAATTTAAGGAAAGCTCAAAGCAAGGTATGTTGGCTAAACTCTCTCTTGGAATTGAATTCTATAATGTTTCTGTAAGTTTCAAAGTACGGGTTGCGTATTAAAAGGTTATGGCTTTGATTTGTGTTTCAATGAAAGATAGTATGCCAAATTGGGTGAGAAAATCTCAATATTCTTAAGACTCTTAATTTCTCATATGTGTATCTAAAGTCTTAATTTGGAAATGTCTTATTGTTGATAATCTATAAAGATGGTTGGAAGTGAAATAAGTTAATGGGGGATATAGAGTGTGGCCAACGTGCCAAGAATTTAAGTTATGATTATGGCTAGTAGTGCAAATAATTTGAGAAGATGCGATAAAGAATATGAAATAGGCCTCGACTCATTTGTTTTAAAATGACTTCTAAGATAGAATTGCCTAAAAGCTTTTGTACTCAATTCATGCCCATTAGTGGTTGCTTTAACTAATGCTTTGTCTTATAAATATATCTAGTGTGATTCGAGTTCTATATACCCATGTGTTGAAATTGTACATTGTCATTTCTGGGGAAGAGTATTACAAGAGTAAATGGTGTATTGCTTGTTTATGATTTTTCATGTGTGTTTCTATTGTTGGTTGGTACGCCTCATTCTTTGGGAAGAAACCATTTGTGTTTGAAGTTCCCATTTCAAATGGATTGGAAGTATATGATTTCTGAAATTTTCTATATGTTGATATTTGATGGTGATCTTTGAAATTGAAAGAGGTGAAAGTGTGGAATATGAAATACGGCCATTGTGCCAGGAATAAAGAATCTTGTGAATGGCCTAATGAGCCAAGGAAATATTATTGTTGTAAATGACTGGAAATACTAATGAGAATTTATACAATGTGAAAGATGTTGAGGTGAGTACAATTGTATTTATGATATTTCTGTTTGCAAATCAAATCAAAAAAATGTTTTTGGGAGCATCATTAGCAAAACCGAGGAAGGGTGGGTCATAAGGCCTTGTGATTATTCCCCTTATTTGGGATGAAATTGGAACCTTTGGGTAATTGTGATGTTATTCCCCTTAATTGGGATGAAACTGGAACCTTTGTGGATTGAAAAAGTTAACCCACACGACATATGTGGGAAGGCGGCCTAGCTGATCGGGTGGAGATCAGACGCCATATTGCGCATATGGTGGTACTACTCTTGGTAACAACTTTCTTTCGCATCACATGTCAAACCACATTGTTCGTGGGGAGATGGCCTAGCCGATCGGGCGTGATCGGACTCCGTGTTAACAAAGAAGGTGGTATATCGGTGCTAATGATCTCCCAACCAAAATTGTATATGAAGTTCATATTTTAAAAATTATTATGTTTTAACTGAACATTTGGATATTGTTGATTATGACTTACTGTTTCTATGTGTTGCCTTTTCTTATATGGATATTCTATTTTGAAAGAGGACTTTTAGCTAAGCATACTAGTGCTATTTGACAGTACTAACGTCCCTTTTGCCGGGGGCGCTGCATCTTTAATGGATGCAGGTGGTTCTACAGCAGGCGACATTGATCAGTGATAGCAGCGCACTCTTTTCATCTGATTTGGAAAGCCCCACTTCATTTCGGGGTCATGTATCTTTTGTTTCTCATGTACTGTGTTTTGAGGTATAGCCGAAGCTTTTTTGCCGGCATTTTCATATTACTCTTCTATTATATTTAGAGGCTCCGTAGACAGGTTGTGGGTTGTGGTTGATGTTGGGAATTGAACTAGAAATGTTGGTATTTGGAAATCATGTTTTTCATTAATTCTATAAACTCGAAATATTTTGGAAATTATGAATGAAGCTGCTAATGAGAATGAAAAGGAAGTTAATAAAATCTTTACAGTGTTTGATTAATGGAGTACATCTCCTCTTTATTCATGGATAAGTTTGGGTAGAAAGAAATCTAACAGGCTTGCTCGGCCGGGTTCCCTCGGTTGAGCGCCGGTTGCGCTCCCCAATTTTGGGGCGTGACAAACTTGGTATCAGAGCCTCAGGTTTTAAAGTGTCCTAGGATGTCTCGGAGCCGTGTCTAGTAGAGTCCTTCTTATCGGTGTATTGTCGACCACATCTATAATGAGGAGGCTACTTGGACAGTTTTGAATTTCACACTTCTTTGGCATTCCAAGATCGTGCGATAGAGCCCAAGGTAGGGCGCTAATTTCCTCGTTATGTCTCATTTTTTTCCAGATGAGTAATCCACGAGTTCAAAACAACGAGGAGGGAATGACCGCACCATTGAATCTGGGGGAGATTACACAAGAGTTCGTTGGAAGAATGCGTCGAGTCGTGGAGGGATTGGAGGAACTTATTGCTAAGGGAAGTGTCCTTGTTCCTACCAATATCACCGCACCACCGGATCGTGTGGTGAGAGAATCTGAGAAGCGAAAAAGGGTTGTTGGTACTAATGAGCCGAATTGTTTAGTTTGCCAGAAGCTTCACTTGGGGATATGTTGGATGACTCTTGAAATATGTTATAGTTGTGGAAAGAGGGGGCACAAGAAGAATAAATGCCCAAGGTTGGGTACACCCATCCAATTGTGTTCGTCATGCGGGAAGAAGCATTTGTCATCGTGTTGTGAGTATGCTCAACAACGCGTTAGGGGTGATAGCTTTGGGAAATACCAAAGGTCCACACAACAACCCGATGCTGGAATTATTACTCTCGCATTGGAAGCTTGGAGGAAGGATAAGGGGTATGCTTATGATGTATGCAGAAAGGGTAAATATCAAGTCAGTGAGACGAATCATTTTAGCGGACCTCATCCTCGTTGTGTGAAGTGTGGAAGATGTCATCCGGGAGTATGTCACTATGGTACCAAAGTATGCTACAAGTATGGTATGATGGATCACTTTCAAAGAGATTGTTATTTGTCTCGACAGAGCTTGGGCATGGGTATGGCCCATCCAACCAGTTCTGTAGCTACTACATCCACAGCGCCTCCCCCAGCTAGAGGCACTATACCGCCCGCAGGGCGTGGAACAACTAGGGGTGGTATTCAAAGCTCGGGAGGGCCCAACAGGTTTTATGCTATAAGGAGGCGTCAAAAGTTTGAGGCTTCTCCAGATGTGGTTATAGGTATATTGACTGTCCAATCTCGTGATGTGTATGCTCTTATTGATCCAGGTTCCACTTTGTCATATGTCACTCCTTATGCTACTATGGAAGTTGGGATAGAACCGGAATAACTTTATGAGTCATTCTCTGTATCTACTCTTTGAATGAGACGCATTATTCGTGAAGCCACTCTATCATAGATTCTCTTGTTTACAACCTCTTGAGGAATTGAGCTCTATAATTATGTCCTTGAATTGAGTTATAACTCTAGGATTAATACTTCCCACTTGCGTTCCTAACTTCTCAACAAGGGTCTATACCTGATGAATTTCGTACAGAACCTTTTGATTCAAATAGATAACATCTGCTCACTGGTGCCTATGCACGCACCACCATAATATTTACCTATGTGGTATCAAATATAATGTAAATAAGCCTAGTGTTGAGATCTTTCTTGAGCCACTCTTTTTCTCTCCGGTGTATGTAGCTCCTATGGTTTGAACAATCACTTTGTTCCTTTATATATATTATCATGAATCCTTTTCACCGTCTAGTAACATGAGAGCATATAGATTTGAAAGACAAGTTCGTTGTATCTCTAGTCCTCTCGTATAGGATCAACTATTATGAAGGGTTAAGCTGTCAGAATGATAATAATATCACAAATGTTCAACTTATTTTTCATCCTCATAGGCTTGTGGCATAGATTCATTGTGTTAGTTACTATTAAGAGCATAATGTAACTTCATGTATTTTGAAAACCCATATCACATTCAGGGTGCTAGAATATTCTCATTTCGGGTTAAACTGATTTTCCCTACATTCCAAGAGGCGACTGGTGTCACATAAGTGCTATATCTCTTTGAGGCCTACTATTGCCAAACAAGGCACGTATGGAATGAAACAATTGTTGTTGTCCTCTTCATGACTCACTTCTGTTATACCTCAGGATCATGTACATGGTTCCCTACATTATCAATGCCTACTAGGCAGCTCTGTGCCTCATGTGTCGAATCAATGAAGTTATCACAATAATTAACCATGTCAGCACTATTGGTAGTAACCTTCATGTCTCTTAGGATATAACCTCCTAAAATGCCGTGCTCGGCACATTGATGGATTCTTGAATAATTCTAGCCCAATATCGAACCTCGTTGTTCCTATTTATAGTAAACCTATGGGGTTAAAGGTTCAAACATGTCAAAGAATAAGCATCATCCCGTGACCGAATATATTGGATAGAAAATTTTATGGTCATATTCATGCTAGCACATCTTAGAGTAATTGTTGGAGGTCGCCAAAGGTTTAGTTTGGGTGTTCGGAGTAGAGATATAGAGTTGAAGAAAGTTAACGGGTTATGCTCAATATTTGTTTCTGTGAGGATGCTATGTGAATTGTTAATAAAGGTAAAGTATGTGTAGTCACATTAGGCCTTATGAAATCTTGAAAGAATAGGCCAAACTATGAGTATGATGTTTCCCTACTATTGTTCTCTGTGTACTCGGTGTTTCATGTGTCTATGTCTAAGAAGGTGAAGTTAATGGATAATTGAATTATGAGGAGCAACTATTTGCTATCCTTGTTAGATAAGTCCGGAAGTTAATATTGCCTCAGTCAAGTGCTATGGCTAAGTCTGTGAGTCCAGGAGATCACCTTGTAGGTCGAAAGTGTTGAGGAAAGGAAATATTCTCCCTTGTTTGTTGAGCCAAATGGTTGTGGTTCCAAAACGTACCTTCTATGCATTATGGTTTAAATGTGTACACTTCATGTAAAAATACCACTTTTGTTAATGTAATGCCCTAATGTTGAGATGGGTGTTGTTGATATATATTGTGATGCGTTGTTGAGTAATGGATATATTATTAGGATTGATTTCTAGGATTCTCTGACAGGTGGATATGCCCAGTTACAGGAGAAACTCTGTCGAAATTTTTAAGAATTTGTAAAGATAGCCAAATCTTAAGGTCCATAAGTAAGTTGAAATTTTGGAAAGAATGCATAAGACCAAGGTAGTCATAAGTGCCTATGTATAACGGTTAGAGGTAAAATGATGGTAACTCTATTCTTATAAAGGACTTGTAAAACATTCGAGGACGAATGTTCTTAAGTGGGGGAGAATGTAACACCCCGGATGATTTCGAAGTACGTAAGTGCTATTAAGAAAGTCGATGTGCGCTAATTATATTATTTTGTATGTAGACAAGGAATATTATATGAATGATATCAATTGATCATGATAATATATGTATGAGGTGCATTAAGAATGGTTTATGGTCTAAGAAGGGCCCCAAGGCTAAGTCAAGTTGAAAATTTTATGATGGGATAAAGTTTCAAGCGAGTTCGCACAAGACCTAACTTCAAACGATAATACCTCTCATTATATGAAGTTTTATATGGTGAATTACCTATGAAATTACAACCCTTTGAGTCTAGTTTCCAACGCTTCAAACCGTTCGCCATTTAGACATTCCTATAAGAAGTTATGACCAAATTACCGAAGATTAGAAAAATGCGATTCTGCGACCAATTCTGTGATCGCAGAACCATTATGCGATCGCAGAAGTAGTTATGTGACCGCAAAATGGTCGCAGACCTGTCCAGTGAAGCCCATTTCTGGGCATCAATTTTGCGGTGCATTTTGCGACCCGCATATCCATTCTGTGGTCCATTATGCAACCGCAGACCTGCTTTCGGAGGGTTAATTTTTCTATTTTCATAACCCGACCCCCATTTTGATAAATAGCCTTTGGGGCTTATTTTAGGGTATTTTTCTGAGGGTTTTAGAGAAAGCTGAGAGCATTTTAGAGAGAGAAGGAGGGGACCTAACATTATAATCATCCAATCTTGCACCAATCTTCAAGAATCAAGGAAGCTAATCACAAGATCTTCATCTAAGAGGTAATGTTCCATGCCCTAGTTTCCAATTTCGAATTTGGGTAAAAGATGGTTGATTTGGAGTATAATTCTTGGGTATAAGAGCATTATTTATACATGCTTGTACTAATAAGGTTTGTGGAAAGATTGTTGAGCTCAAATAAGTAAAAGTTGGGTTGTGGAGTGAAGGAAATCTTGTAGGAGAACCTTGCAGTTAGATTTGCATACCTAGTGTTTGATAAAATGCTCAAATGAGATGAGATCATGAATATCTTCCTAATAATGGTTCAATTTTGTTATGTCTCAAAATAGATTGGGATTGCTAGAATTTCCGGAACGTTGTAGTAATTTAAGGAAAGCTCAAAGCAAGGTATGTTGGCTACAATTTCTCTCTTGGAATTGAATTCCATAATGTTTCCGTAAGTTTCAAAGTATGGGTTGCGTATTAAAAGGTTATGGCTTTGATTTGTGTTTCAATGAAAGATAGTATGCCAAATTGTGTGAGAAAATCTCAATATTCTTAAGACTCTTAATTTCTCATATGTGTACCTAAAGTCTTAATTTGGAAATGTCTTATTGTTGATAATCTATAAAGATGGTTGGAAGTGAAATAAGTTAATAGGGGATATAGAGTATGGCCAACGTGCCAAGAATTTAATTTATGATTGTGGCTAGTAGTGCAAATGATTTGAGAAGATGCGATAAAGAATATGAAATGAGCCTCGACTCATTTGTTTAAAAATGACTTCTAAGATAGAATTGCCTAAAAGCTTTTGTACTCAATTCATGCCCATTAGTGGTTGCTTTAACTAATGCTTTGACTTATAAATATATCTAGTGTGATTCGAGTTCTATATACTCATGTGTTGAAATTGTACATTGTCATTTCTGGGAAAGAGTATTACAAGAGTAAATGGTATATTGATTGTTTATGATTTTTCATGTGTGTTTCTATTGTTGGTTGGTATGACTCATTCTTTGGGAAGAAACCATTTGTGTTTGAAGTTCCCATTTCAAATGGATTGGAAGTATATGATTTCTGAAATTTTCTATATGTTGATACTTGATGATGATCTTTGAAATTGAAAGGGGTGAAAGTGTGGAATGTGAAATACGGCCATTGTGCCAAGAATAAAGAATCTTGTGAATGGCCTAATGAGCCAAGGAAATATTATTTGTTGTGAATGACTGAAAATACTAATGAGAATTTATACAATGTGAAAGATGTTGAGGTGAGTACAATTGTATTTATGATATTTCTGCTTGCAAATCAAATCAAAAAAATATTTTTGGGAGCATCATTAGCAAAACCGAGGAAGGGTGGGTCATAAGGCCCACACCTAAAATTACACGTGCCGGTGTAGGGGTGGATTGTGATTATTTCCCTTATTTGGGATAAAATTGGAACCTTTGGGAAATTGTGATATTATTCCCCTTAATTGGGACGAAACTGGAACCTTTGTGGATTGAAAAAATCAACCCGCACGGCATATCTGGGAAGGCGACCTAGCTGATCGGGTGAAGATCAGACGCCATACTGCGCATATGGTGGTACCACTCTTGGTGACAACTTTCTTTTGCATCACATGTCAAACCGCATTGTTCGTGGGGAGATGGCCTAGCCGATCGGGCGTGATCGAACTCCGTGCTAACAAAGACGGTGGTATATCAGTGCCAATGATATCCCAACCAAAATTGTATATGAAGTTCGTATTTTAAAAATTATTATGTTTTAACTGAACATTTGGATATTGTTGATTATGACTTCCTGTTTCTATGTGTTGCCTTTTCTTATATGGGCATTTTATTTTGAAAGAGGACTTTTAGCTATGCATACTAGTGCTATTCGACAGTACTAACGTCCCTTTTGTCGGGAGCGCTGCATCTTTAATGGATGCAGGTGGTTCTACAATAGGCGACATTGATCAGTGATAGCAGCGCACTCTTTTCATCTGATTTGGTGAGCCCCACTTCATTTCGGGGTCATGTATCTTTTGTTTTTCATGTACTGTATTTTGAGGTATAGCTGGGGCTTTTTTGCTGGCATTTCCATATTACTCTTTTATTATATTTAGAGGCTCCGTAGACAGGTTGTGGGTTGTGGTTGATGTTGGGAATTGAACTAGAAATGTTGGTATTTGGAAATCTTGTTTTTTATTAATTCTATAAACTCAAAATATTTTGGAAATTATGAATGAAACTGCTAATGAGAATGAAAAGGAAGTTGTTAATAAAATCTTTACAGTGTTTGATTAATGGAGTACATCTCCTCTTTATTCATGGATAAGTTTGGGTAGTAGAAAATCTAACAGGCTTGCTTGGCCAGGTTCTCTCGGTTGAACGCCGGTCGCGCTTCCCGATTTTAGGGCGTGACAACGCTGGTCTATATTGTTGATTATGTTGACCCCAATTCTGACCACCTTGCCTCTGTACCCCATCGTTGGCTATATAATTCATATCTTCCTGATATTGCTGGTTGTCACCTTCCGCACTCCACGAGCAAACATATGGTTGGTTAATGCATGGTGTACATAAGCCCCCATTGGTTGTGTCAACTATGTGAGCTTGCTGCTTCTGGCCTGATTCATCAATCTTTTTGGTGAGGATACTCATTTGTGTCATTAGAGTGGCCACATTCTCAGCTATGGAGTTGTTTGGGTCTAAAGCCACTGAGTGAACTACCAGAGTGATCGTAGAGGTTCTTGTCATCCATCCTGAGTTTTGGGCCATCTTATCAAGTAGAAACTTGCATTCTGCGAACGTTTTAGTCAGAAATGCTCCACCTGCTGAAGCATCAACATTGGCCTTTAAGCTGTCAGGTAGTCCCATGTAGAATCTCTGCCCCAACATCTGATCTGGAATACCATGATGTGGACACTTAACCAGCATGCCGTTGACCCTCTCCCACGTTTCTTGTAGTGATTCTGTTGGTCTCTGCCTGTAACTCAATATATCATCTGGGCAGTTTTATTTGGTGGGTAGAATTTGTTCAAAAATTGCTTGACTAATTCCTTCCAAGTAGTGATGGAATTTATGAGGAGTGAATTAAGTCAAGTTTGAGCTTCTCCTGTCACCGAGAATGGGAACAACAAAAGCTTTATTGCATTCGGTTTCACGTTAGGTTTCCTTTGCATTAAACATATCGACATGAAATTCTTCAGGTGCTGCTGAGGATCTTTAATGAGTGACCTTGAGAACAGTCCCTTGTTCTGCAACAAATGTAACATGTTGTTTGTGATTTGGAATGATTCTGATTGTATCTGAGGGACTACAATTGCGGTTGCCAGATTGTCGACGGTGGGTTGTGCCCAATCATATAATGTTGTTTCTGGTACAAGAGGCACTACACCCCGATTGTTTGGTTCATTCTCATTGTTTCTGTTGTTGATTGGATTTTCTATTCCGTCAGCCATGTCTGGTTCGATTTGTTCTGTTGAGTTTCGTTGCTGTTTGCTTTTCTTGTTTGCACGATTAAGTGCCTTGAAAACTTTCTCAGGATCTGATAACGCTTCGAGCAATTCACCAGTTCTTGAGGAGTTCCTAGGCATGAACCAGTAACACCCAAGACTACAAACGTTAAAATTTCAATGTATTTGGTTTAGAATGAAGAACATTGACTACACTAAGAATTCTAGCACTTCTTTTAGCTGTAATTAATAACACCGTTAATTCCCCAGCAACGACGCCAAAATTTGATCACGCCCAACTATGCCTTATAAAAAGTACTTAGCGGTCCTTGCAAATATATTCCGGCTAATAAGTTCGGAGTCGAATCCCACAGGGAATTAACCTATCAAACACAGCTACTAGACTCGCACAAATTCACACAATAAATCTTCAGAAATATTTAAGTAACAATTTGGGTTTTTATTAACTAAATATTATGTAATGAAAATGCAATAATTAATAACTAACTACGAACGGGTTGTAAACAAGAATTGGAATGATCTAAGGTTGTGATTTCCCCTATTGTCGGAATCTTTTTCGCTACGTTTTCTACAAATTTGCCTAAGTCTTCTCTATCGACCATGAGCACTCTAACTGTCGCAACTCTCTCCCGAGTAATTACCACAATTTACTAGACATATTCTCCTGAATTACGCTAGATGGCATTAAGTACATCTCACTCAGATCGCACCAAGATTTCATTATCCCTAATCCCACATTTAAACCTATGTATTGATCCCTCATATACTTTTAGGAGTGATGTTGTTCAACAACTACCTAACTATGCACTCTCTCCCGAGTAATACATACTAAATAGGCACAGCTAATTGAGGGCCCTTCAATCAATCACAAGAATAATATAGTTGAACAAATAGAGAAAATACTACGGCAAATTTATATTAACGTAATAAGAATATCATCCTTCAATAGGTTCCATCAAAACCTTAGACTACGAATTTAGCTACTCATGATCAAAGTAACAATATCCAAAGTATGTTGCGTAATTAAAGTACAGAGTAAAGATGAAAGGATGTAGAAATCAATGATTCTAACTCCCAACGGGTGATTCCACAAGCTATTCTTGCCTCTGGTTGCAAAAGTCCCTTCAAGTGGCATTTTTAGGTCTATGTATAGGTGTAGGAAAAGACCTAAACGTGTAGGCCAAGTCCTAGTCAAACCCGGAAGCGAATTAAGTTTTCAAAACTCGGATTGGACCTGCACCGAGGCCTGGCGTTGCCAGCCTAACGCCTGATGAACCTGGCTCCAGGCCTGCCGTCGCCAGCCTAATGCCTGGTTCTGCATGGCCTTTGGCTTGCGTCGCTAGCCTATCGCCAGCTTCAAGCCTGGCGTCGCCAGCTTCTCTCATTCACTGCTCCCGCGCACGCTTTCGACTTGTAGGTCTCCTTTTTCTTCTACTTTTGTAGTGACCCAACCGGTCATTTTAACTTTTAGAACACTGTTCCCTAAAATAAAACTTTTCGTAGGTGCTTGTAATGATTTATGACTTGCGAGGATGGTTGGTTCGGGATTTGAAAGTGTTTGAGGTGAAACCGGAACACTTGGTTCCTTAAGTTGGCCTTAAAGTACTAAGTTTGCTTCGGTCAACATTTTGAGAAAAGGACCCCGGAATAGAATTTTTATGTTTCCAATAGCTCTGTATGGTGATTTTGGACTTAGGAACGTGATCGGAATTTTATTTGGAAGTCCGTAGTANTCATTTTAACTTTTAGAACCCCGTTCCCTAAAATAAAACTTTTCGTAGGTGCTTGTAATGATTTATGACTTGCGGGGATGGTTGGTTCGGGATTTGAAAGTGTTTGAGGTGAAACCGGAACACTTGGTTCCTTAAGTTGGCCTTAAAGTACTAAGTTTGCTTCGGTCAACATTTTGAGAAAAGGACCCCGGAATAGAATTTTTATGTTTCCAATAGCTCTGTATGGTGATTTTGGACTTAGGAACGTGATCGGAATTTTATTTGGAAGTCCGTAGTAAAATTAGGCTTGAAATGGCTAAATAGGAATTTAAAAATTGAAAGTTTGATCGGGGAGTTGACTTTTTGATACCGGATTCGGAATCNTTGAAAGTTTGACCGGGGAGTTGACTTTTTGATACCGGAGTCGGAATCCAGTTCCGAAAATTTTCATAGCTCCATTATGTAATTTATGACTTGTGTGTAAAATTTGAAGTCAATCAGAATTGATTTGATAGGTTCCGACATCAAATGTAGAAGTTGAAAATTCTAAGTTTCATTAAGCTTGAATTGGAGCATGATTCGTGGTTTTAGCATTGTTTGATGTGATTTAGAGGTTCGACTAAGTTCGTATGATATTTTAGGACTTGTTGGTATATTTGGTTGAGGTGTCGAAGGCCTCTGGTGAGTTTTGGATGGTTAACGGATCAGAAGTTGGAGTTAAAAAGCTGCTGCAATTTTTCCTCTTCTGTTGGGCATTCTGGACTGTCATTGAGCCCAGGCATCGAGCCCAAACATCGTACCAGAAATGACGAGGCTCATGCTCGAGCTTGTGTATCGAAGCCATGATCGAAGGTCNTGACGAGGCTCAGGCTCGAGCTTGTGTATCGAAGCCATGATCGAAGGTCCATCTCGAGGGCCATGATCGAAGGCAAGGCTCGAGGGATAGGATCGAGACCCAAGATCGAGGGTCACAATCGAAGGCTCAAGCTCGATGCCATGATCGAGGCTATGATCGAAGGACCGGACTCGATGCCATAATCGAGGCCATGATCCGAGGTCCCGGCTCGATCCTGTGATCGAGGGCCCTGATCGAAGCCTGATCGAGGCCCAGTTCCGAGGTGCTGGGCAGTGTTATAAAAAGAGGGCATTCGTCCCATTTGCCATTTTTGACGAACTTGAGTTTGAGCAGAGACGACTTTTGGCAGATTTTCAAGGGAAAAACATTTGGGTAAGTGATTCTAACTCGGATTTGGTCTACATATACAAGTATATCATTGTTTTCACATAAATTAGTGTTTTGAGATTGAAATTTGAAAAAAAATAAGAAGTTTAGAAATCTCATAGAAACGAAATGTTGAGATTTCGGTATCGATTTGGAGTCGGATTTGAGTGAAATTGGTATGGTTGGACTCGTAATTGAATGGGTTGTCGGATTTCATGACTTTCGCCGGATTCCGAGATGTGGGCCCCACAGACGAATATTTAATTAATTTCGGATCTTTTCTTTAAAATATAGTATTTTCTTATAGAATTGATTCTTATAATATTTAGTGATTATATCGAATTTTTTTGGCTAGATTCGAGTCGGAAAAGGTTGGATAATCGTGGAAAAGGTCTTCTAGTGGATTAAATTGGAGCAAGACAAGGTAAGTCTCTTGTCTAATCTTGTGA
>AWOL01S0016343.1:2992-16799 GCA_000715115.1 Nicotiana otophora | reverse complement strand
CTCGTATTGATGACTTATTTGATCAGTTACAGGGTGCCAGAGTGTTTTCCAAGATTGAATTACATTCAGGTTATCATCAGTTGATGATTCGGGAGCCGGATATCCCGAAGACTACTTTCAGGACTAGATATGGTCACTATGAGTTTTTTGTGATGTATTTTGGGTTGACCAATGCCCCAACAGCTTTTATGCACTTGATGCACAATGTGTTCCAACCCTGTCTTGACTTATTCGTCATTGTGTTTATTGACGACATTCTGGTATACTCCCGGGGTCGGGAGGATCATGAGCAACACCTGAGGACTGCACTTCAGACCTTGAGAGAAAAGAGGTTATATGAAATTTTTTGAAAGTGTGAGTTTTGGCTAGACTCAATGGAATTCTTGGTTCATATAGTATCGAGTGAGGGGATCCAGGTGGATCCAAAGAAGATTGAAGCAGTGCAGAGTTGACCCAGACCGTCCTCAGCTACAGAGATCCGGAGTCTTCTTGATTTGGCGGGGTATTACCGTCGTTTTGTAGAGGGATTCTCAGCTATTGCAGCACCTATGACCAGGCTGACCAAGAAGGGTTCTCCGTTCAGGTGGATAGAGGAATGTGAGGAGAGATTTCAGAAGCTCAAGACATCTTTGACTACATCCCCAGTATTGGTATTACCTACAGGGTCGAGGTCTTATACTGTATATTGTGATGCATCACGGATTGGTCTCGGTGCGATGTTGATGCAGGACGGTAGGGTGATTTCCTACACATCCAGACAATTGAAGGTGCACGAAAAGAAATATCCTGTCCACAACCTTAAGTTAGCAGCTATTGTTCATGCCTTGAAGATATGGCGACATTATTTGTACGGTGTTCCTTGTGAGATTTACACCGATCATCGGAGTTTGCAGAATCTGTTTAAGAAGAAAGATCTTAACTTACGTCAGCGGAGGTGGTTGGAGCTACTTAAGGATTATGATATCACTATTTTGTACCACCCTGGAAAGGCCAATGTGGTAGCGATGCTTTGAGTCATCGGGCAGAGAGTTTGGGGAGTTTAGCATATCTACCAGCAGGAGAGAGGCCATTGGCGTTGGATATTCAGGCCTTAGCCAGCCAGTTTGTGAGATTGGATATTTCTGAGCCGAATCAAGTATTGGCTTTTGTGGTCTCTCGGTCTTCTCTTTATGATCGTATAAGGGAGCGTCAGTATGATGACCCCCATCTGCTTGTCCTTAAGGACATGGTCCAGCACGGTGATGCTAAGGAGGTCACTATTGGAGATGATGGTGCATTGAGGATGCAGGGCAGGCAATGTGTGCCCAATGTGGATGGTTTGCATGAGTTGATTCTCCAAGAGGCTCACAGTTCGCGGTACTCTATTCATCCAGGTGTCGCAAAGATGTATCAGGACTTGAAACAACATTACTGGTGGAGGAGAATAAAGAAGAATATAGTAGAGTATGTGGCTCGATGTTTGAATTGCCAGCATGTAAAATATGAGCATCAGCGACCAGGTGGATTGCTTTAGAAGTTAGAGATCCCGGAGTGGAAATGGGAGCGGATCACTATGGATTTCGTTGTTGGACTCCCACGGACTCAGCGGAGGTTTGATGCAGTTTGGGTGATTGTGGATAGGTTGACCAAGTCGCCTTATTCCATTCTTGTGATGACTACTTATTCTTCCGAGCAGCTAGCTCGAATCTATATCTGTGAGATCGTCAGGCTTCACGACGTACCGGTATCTATTATCTCTGACCAGGGTACGCAGTTTACATCACGGTTCGGGAGAGCTATACAACATGAGCTGGGTACTAGGGTTGAGTTGAGCACAATATTTTACCCTCAGACGGACGGGCAGTCCGAGCGCACTATTCAGATATTAGAGGATATTCTCCGTGCGTGTGTGATAGATTTTGGAGGTGCTTGGGACCAGTTCTTGCCACTTGCAGAGTTTTCTTACAATAACAGTTATCAGTCCAGCATTCAGATGGCACCGTATGAGGCTCTATACGGTAGGCGGTGTTGGTCCCCAGTGGGTTGGTTCGAACCCGGTGAGGCCATATTATTGAGTACGGGCTTGGTTCAGGATGCATTGGAAAAAGTGAAGGTGATTCAGGACAGACTTCGCACAGCCCAGTCCAGACAGAAGAGTTATGCGGACCGGAGGGTTCGCGATGTGGCATTCATGGTTGGAGAGCGAGTCTTGCTCCGGGTTTCGCCTTTGAAGGGAGTTATGAGGTTTGGAAAGAAGGGCAAGCTGAGCCCAAGGTTCATTGGTCCATTTGAGGTGTTGCGTCGAGTTGGGGAAGTTGCTTATGAGCTTCCCTTGCCTCCCAGTCTAGCAGGAGTTCATCCGGTATTCCATGTTTCTATGCTCCGAAAGTATCACGACGATCCGTCCCATGTGTTGGATTTCAGCTCAGTTCAATTGGACAAGGATCTATCCTATGTTGAGGAGCTCGTGTCTATTTTAGATAGGAACGTCAGAAAGCTAAGATCAAAGAACATTGCTTCCGTGATGGTTCATTGGAGGGGATAGTCGGTCGAGGAGGCGACTTGGGAGACCTAGCAGGATATACGCAACCATTATCCCCATCTTTTCACCACTTCAGGTATGTCTCTATGCTCGTTCGAGGACGAATGATTATTTTAAGAGGGGGAGGATGTAACGACCCAGCCGGTCGTTTTGAGAGTTAGAGCCCCGAACCCCTATTAACTGCTTTCCCCATATCCATTTCTGCTATTGTGACTTGCCGGGATGCAGGTGCCGCCCTTTTTCCGCAGAAGTGGACCCAGCCCTCTTAAGTCTTTTCCTCACCTGCGAAGGAAATTCCGCAGGTGTGACCCAAGGTCCGCAGATGCGGAATAACTGGGCAAAAAAGGGGCAGATTCGAGGGTTTGAAGTTCACTTCACAAATTTGATTGAGAGCTCGGTAGAAGGCGGAATTTGGAGAGATTTTCGAAATAAGTATTTGGGTAATGATTCTTAACTCCCTTATGGTTATATTCCACTAATCTATGCTTGAACGCATCGTTTAAATTCGGATTTGGAGTGAAAATTTGAGAAATGTTCTTAGGCCGAATTTTGGGGTTTTGATGGAGATTTTGGTATCGGAGTTTAGTAAATTGGATAGGGTTAGACTCGTGAGTGAATGAGCTTTTGTATTTTATAACTTTTACCCGATTCCGAGAAGTGGGCCCTGCAGGCAATTTTTGAGTTAAATTTTGGAATTTTTGTTAAATGTTGATTTTGTTAATTAGATGAGTCTATTATTGTTGTATTTATGATACGTAATTTCTTTTGTCTAGATTTGGGCCATTCAGAGCCGGATATTCGTGGGAAAGGCATTGCGACCGATTAATTGAGCTTGAATCGAGGTAAGTGGCTTGCCTAACTTTGTATGGGGGAAATCCCCTTAAGAATTTAGAACTATTGTGATATGTGAGCGCCGTGTACCTGAGGTGACGAGTACGTACACGGGCTAGTTATGGTAAAACCCGATTTTCTTACCGAGCAGCAACATGTTTTCCAGTTATTTTGAGTTACACCATTTTAATGAGTACTAATCTATTTTCATTCTTAATTGAGTTATTCCAATATGTGTAGCTACCATATTTAGTCTAATATAACATGTCCACGTGTCTTAATTGTTTATGTGAATTATGTGTAGCATGCTTAGTGAATTTCCTGCTTCTTCCCTGACTGGTACTCAGTCTAAATTGTAAGAATTTCGTGATGTAGTTTTATTTCTACCATCCGCGCTACATATTTACTTTGGGACTACGGAATGGTATTCCGGGAGATCCTCCTGTACTACATAATTACTTTGGGACTACGAAACGGTATTCCGGGAGATCCCCCTGTCTTGTATATGTACTTTGGGACTACGGAACGGTATTCCGGGAGATCCCTCTGCACATTTACTTTGGGACTACGGAACGGTATTCCGGGAGATCCCCCTACTCATTTACGTTTGGCACTACGAGATGGTATCTCGGGAGATCCCCTGTTGTGTTTCTGTGTACTGAGCTGTTACCTTATATGATTTTATTGTTGTTAAATTTCAGCCTTTATATTATTACGGTATTACACTCTATATTATTTTATTTTATATATACCAGTAGGGCCCTAACCCGACCTCGTCACTACTCGACCGAGGTTAGGCTTGGCACTTACTGGGTACCGATTGTGGTGTACTCATGTTATTCTCTGCACATGTATTTCGTGTGCAGATCCAGGTGCACCTTATCAAACGCACTATCAGTGAGCCATGACAGTTTTGGAGACTTCAAGGTATCTATGCCGCGTCCGCAGACCTCGGAGTCCCCTTCTACTCTTTCCCATGTCTATTATCTTCTGTATTTTTCCTTGTTAGACTCTGATGTATAGAGACACTAGATCTTTCCTTCTGTAGTTTGTGATTCATGATGTTCCGAGTTTTGGGATTTGTTGTGTATTTTTGAATAGTTGGTTAAATTTGTATCTTTATTTCATATTTCTACAAAAATCTGAGGCTTACCTAGTTGTAGAGACTAGGTGCCGTCACGACGTCACATGGAGGGGAAATTGGGTCGTGACAGTAGTGGATCACTAGCCATGATCACTTATTATTATAATGCACCCAGAAATATTCACGTGAACAGTTATATCAATGAAGGGGCCTGGAATATCACAAAGCTCAGAGACATCTTTCCAGACAACATTGTAAATGATATCCTCAAAATTGAAATTCATAATGGAAAAGAGCACTGGCCAGTCTGGACAATTGATGCTTCTGGAGTCTCTTCTTGCAAATCTGCTTGGCAATATTTGAGAAATCATAAGAACTGCTCCTTCACTGCTAGCATGATCTGACATAAAAAATTTCTTTTAAAATATCGTTCTTCATGATCAGGATGCTCCAAAATAGAATCCCTACAGATGATATTACTCAGAAATTTACTATTATGATTCCATCTCAGTGCTCCTGTTTTGCTAATCATAAGGCAGAAACCATTACACGTTTATTTTGTGAAAGCTAAATTGCAAAGAACATTCGGTCATTCTTTGGTCAAAGTTTTGGAATCGACATTAGCCTTGGTAACACTAGACAACTCCTTATGTCTTGGTGGCAAATATCTAAGGCAAATAACAAAATTCATGCAATGCTATTACAATGCCTTCAAATACTTATCTGTTAGGAGATATGGAAGAGTATATGCAGCGCAAGATACGAAAATATTCCCATGAATAACATAATTATTATTCAGCAAGTAGGGGTGTACAAAGAAAACCGATAAATCGCACCAAACCGATAATTCGAGTCAAACCGGAAAACAAAACCCGATCATAATTGGTTTGGTTTGGTTTTAACTAAAAAAAGTCAAACCGAAACCAAAGCAGGCCGATAGTACATTTATATAATTTTTGAAAAATATTTTATGCATATAAATATTTATTGTAATGTAATTTATAAATATTTCTTAAACCTTTTCACAGTTTTATCTTTTAACTTATTATTTCAAGTTTAGACTTAACATTCTTAAATGGTAAATAAATTTTTATAGCTCATAAATGTAGTAACTCAAACAAAGCTCAAATCAATATTAATGCTAACAAAAGAAATTCAATTCAATATTAGGAATGACGATAGTGTTGGATAATTATTTTAGTTTTACATTGGTTTATAATGAAAATGCATAACTTAGTTTATCTTTTTCTTTAGTGCTTAGTTATGTAATTAACATTAGTACTTATTATCTATACTTGTTTTAGCATGACCTATGTAGTATTTTTAGATTATGTTAATTTTTATTATGGCTTATTAATTAGCAATATTTATTTTATGTAATTTTATTATTTTATCTTTGTTATTGAATATTTTATTATAATGCTATGACTTATCTCATATTATTGTGTTAGTTTCTGGAAACATACATTATATAGTTGTATTTTACTAAGACTTAAGAAATATTTGGAGCACAAGTTACATATTTTATGCTATGAAGACTTTACCGGAAAAAAACCTGAAAATCCGAAAACTCCGAGAAAACCCAAGATTGAAAACCTCAACTTTGTTGGTTTGGTTTGGTTTATAAATTTAAAAACCCGACACCATTAGTTTGTTTGATAATTAAAAAATTCGAACCAACCCGATTTATGTACATCCCTACCAGCAAGTATCCAGGTATATGTTTATCATTCTTAATAGTCAATTCTCTGATGTCCAATTGCCTTTGAATGGGAATGATATGTGCACTGTTGTGGAGAAATCTAAACAAGCCATTAGTATTTAAATGGTTCGCTGGAAGAAGCCTGGTGATGGTTTGCTAAAGCTGAATATTGATGGTTATTGCAAAGGAAATTCGGGTAGCTCTGGAGGAGGGGGTATCATTAGAGATAACCTGGGGTGTTTTATTTTGGCTCCAGAAAAGTAACAATATGGCGGAGGCTAAAGCTTTGCTCCATGGCATAAAATTGTGTATTAGTAAAGGCAGTTTTAAGGTGATTGTGGAATCTGGCTCTCAATTGTTTATCAACATGATTAATTACAAAATGAAGGCCCATTGGCATATTAAGCACATCATTGATCAGATTGTCCATCTCTCTAGCAGTGGTAATTTTGTTTTTGTTCATACTCACAGAGAAGGCAATATGGATGCTGACTAGTTAGCTAATTACGGGGAAAGCCTGAGAAATTAATATAGAAGGAATTCAAAAGTAATATAGAAGGAATTTATATGGTTATTATACATTATTCAAATAACAACGTAATTTATATAAGATAAAAATATTTTTTTTGTCAAATTTTAATTGATTTCAAAATTCTAAATATAAGGACATAGTTCAAATAAAAACAATTAATAAATAAAATTCTAGTTGATCTCGAGATACTAAATATTAGGAAAAACAACATAAACGAATTATAGTTATTTTGCGATAAAAACTTTACGCCTAGAGACTAGAGCTAACGTTTTGCCTTAAATGTTTTCTAATTTTACAACCAATTACTTATGTTATATACTTTAATTAGGAAAAGAATTCGTGTAAGGTAAATCTTAAGTGAATATTTCAAAAAGAAAAGATTTGATACCAAAATTTTAGTTGATTTTAAATTCTAAAATATTAGAAAAATAATTTAAAATAATATTCTGTCCAATGTGAAATCTATTTTTAAAGGATAAAAAAGGTGAACAACATTTCGCTAAGGGTTTAATATAGTACTAGTTTTAAGTGTACGTGCGTTGCACGTGTGTGTAGCGTCAATCAATTAAAAATGTATACATTGACTATAAATAAATGTAATGTTAGTTTAAATAATGAAAATAAATGTTAGGAATATTACATTGACACAATAACTGAATTCAATATCTTCTTAATTAGTTAAATTATGTACAATATTTGTGATGACACATGTAGTTTATATCTTAATATGTTAAGTTATATCTCACCTCACATTTCGTTATGAATATATTTTATCTTCTACTATTTCATCGTTTTGTTCAAGTTTGTATTTTATTTATTCTTAATATTATATTATAATTGATTTTGCTCGATTCTTTTAGTTTCTTTCATCGATGATAATATTTCATGAAAATAAATTTATGTACTTTAATATTTTTATCAACTTGAAAAATAATTTTACTTATATGATGAATTTGGAAAAAGAATGAAATTGGATTATTTTGCTAATTACTTCATTCAAATAATTTTTTTAATTAGTTAATTCAACCACTTAATCATTTATTCTTGTCATTCAAGAAAATAATTAATTTTTGAGGATTCAAATTCTTAATATTAGCTCAAATAAAGATTTGATATTTAATAATTATACTTTTATCCACAAAAATATTCCGTTACAAATGGTAAAAATTTGAACTCTTGCACCTTGTGTTTGTTGAAGCATTAGTATTATTGCAGTTTTTAATTATTTCTAGATATATATTTGTTCTAAATATATTTTAATTTATATAATGTACGCGCGTTGCGCGTGTATCCATTCTTATGAGTAAATTAATTTTAAAAAAGCTACATAAATATTAAGAGCAAGACGCAAGCATAATTGTTCGACACTACCCGAGAAGCAAAAGATTCGTCAGTCCAGGCTGAAAATACATGCATAGATAGTAGTTTAATGCCAAGGCCGACGACGGAAGATCGGGACAAAGTCGTATGAGGCGGAAGTGCAACGACGTGACCGGTCGTTTTGAGCATTTACGCTCTTTTCAACTATTTGAGATCTTGCATAACTTTCTACGAGGTATTATGACTTGTGTGAATTGTCGGTTTTGGTTTTAAGATATTTCAGAGTTAGTTTGGAAGAATGAATTTCATGTTGGAAGTTTAAGTTGAAATAGTTGACCGGATATTGACTTATGTGTAAACGATCCCAAAATATTATTTTGATGATTCCAATAGCTCCGTATGATGATTATGGACTTAGGAGCGTGTCCGGATAATTATTTGGAGGTCCGTAATAGAATTTGGCTTGAAATGGCGAAAGTTGAATTTTTGGAAAGTTTGACCGGGGAGGTTGACTTTTTGATATCGGGGTCGGAATCTGATTCTGGAAATTAGAATAGGTTCGTTATGTCATTTATGACTTGTGTGCAAAATTTGAGGTCAATCGGACTTGATTCGATAGGTTTCGACATCGAATGTAGAAGTTGGAAATTTCATAATAGACTAAAGTTCAAGTGAGTTCGCACAAGACCCAATTTCAAATAAGTATAACTCTCATGATACAAAGTGTTATATGGTGTGTTACCTATCAAATGAAAGATCTTTGAGTCTAGTTTCTAATACTTCAAACCGTTCGTTATTTGGACATTCCTACAAGAAGTTATGACCAAATTACCAAAAGCTAGAAATATACAATTCTGCGATCGTAAAACTGCTTCTGCGACCGCAAACTGGTCGCAGAATGGACCAGAAGAGGTTCTGGGCACCAATTTTGCGATCAACTTTGCGGCCCGCATACCCATTCTGCGGTCCATTATGCGACTGCATACCTGCTTTCGGAGGGTTAATTTTTCTATTTTCATAACCCGATCCCATTTTGATAAATAGGCTTTCGGACTCATTTTGGAGCAAAAATATGACATTTTTAGAGAGAAGGGAGAGTGTTCTAGAGAGAGGAAGAAGCTCAAGTGCTTTTTTCATCAAGATCTTATTCAATCTTTGAAATCCAATAAGGAAATATCACAAGATCTTCACCCAAGAGGTAAGGTTCTAACCCCTAGTCTTCAATTTCGAGTTTGGGTAAAGATGGGAGATTAAGAGTATGATTCTTGGGTGTACTAGTATTATCTATACATATCAATAAGGTTTATGGAAAGATTGTTGAGTTCAAATGGGTAATGATTGGGTGGAAAATGGTAGAAATCTTCAAAGACTTTAATTGAAGATTTGAGGTTCGAGTTGATGTCGGAATTTGGTGAAATTTATATGGTTGGACTCATGGTTGGATGGGCGTTCATATTTTGTAACTTTTATCGGGTTCTGAGACGTGGGCCCTACGGGTAATATTTTGAGTTAATTTCGGATTTTATTAAAATATTAGTATCTCCTTATGGAATTAATTACAATAATTGGTATTGACTGAATCGAATTAATTGTGGCTAGATACGAGGCTTTCGGAGACCAATTCTCATGGCAAGGGCATAACGGAATAAAGCATTACACGGTTTGAAGTAAGTAACAGTTATAAATCTGGTCTTGAGGGTATGAAACCTCGGATTTTGGTAGCATGTCACTATTTTGGAGGTGACGCACATGCTAGGTGACGGGCGTGTGGGCGTGCACCGAGGGGATTGTTACTTGGTCCGTCCCGAGAAACTGTAAAGTTGAATAATTTGTTGTTAGCTATATGCTCTCTATGTATCGATAAAATTTGACTGTAAATCATTTTAGAAATCATGCTTAGGCTATGTGATAGTACTGTTGGGACCCACAGAGGTCGCGTACTTGTTGAATTGCCTGCTAAATGCTATATGTACTCAGTCTCAGTGTTTACTTGCACATTTTATCTTAGTATCTGTTATTATTATTGATACATCATATCATTGTTGTTTGGGCTGATTTCATGATTATTGAGACCCCGAGAGACTGGAGAGTGTCACGACCCCAAATTCCCTCCGTAGGAGGTCGTGATGGCACCGAGTCTCTAAGACTAGGTAAGCCTATTAATGTGGAATAATCATAAATATCTGAAATAAATAAACTACAATTCAAATAATTACAACTCCCAAAACCCAGTAATAATAAGTCACAAGCTTCTAAAAATTTATTCTCAATGTTTCTATGTATCAAGGTCTAGAGAAAAATAAGGAAGCAACATAAAATGATAGAAGGGACTCCGGAGTCTGCGTACGCTGGCAGATATACCTCGAAGTCTCAGTGCGCAGGTATCTCACTGACGTCTAGACTGGTAAGATGAACCTGGATCTGCACAAAAAGATGTGCAGAAGCGTAGTATGAGTACACCATAGCGGTACCAAGTAAGTGCCAAGCCTAACCTCAGTAGAGTAGTGACGAGGTCAGGTCAGGCCCTACTGGAGAATAGATAATGACATGGAAATATATTTAAGCAATTTAATAAGATAAAATGACTGTGAAAATGAATCAAATAGTATGTTACATTTAATGACACCAAATAATTGCAAATAATATCTCGTGGAACCAAAACATAATTCCTTTCAACTTTATGAAAATCACAACAATTAATCGAAGGCAACTATGGCCATAAATCAATATCAACAAGGGCACTACCGAGGTACCGCCTCGTAGTCCAAAATCATAAATAAATTCACAATATCTCATTTCCTTATATCACCGCGGAAGCCTTCACAATTTATTTTAAGAAAATATTTTTTCCGAAATAGCATCTCGCGTTTTAGCCACCCTTATCACATCGCATGACTTCTAGTAGTCACCCCTACTAGCCACGCGTATCAAGCCACCCTTATATCACCGCATGCGATTCAATACCCAGACCTTATACCACCGCATGCGTATCAATATCAGAATATATCACAATTTGCACCTCAAGTGCCCAATATTTTAATTTTCCAAAAATAAATCAACAACAACATTTTTCAATAATAAAGAGCTCACGGCTCATGCCAAAATAATCCAACAATAATATTTTTCCACAATAAAGAGCTCACGGGTCCATCACAATGAGTACCAAAAATCTTACGAAAATATTCAGGAATATATAATTCAGGAAAATAATATTTCAAAATCATTTATACGTTGCTTCAATATCAAATTTAAAAATGTCAAATACTTCATATTAATAATATTTAATTTAAAGAAAATCAACCTTCAAATAATGCACAGTATAAAAGAAACCAAGTTTCAATTAAACATTTAAAACAATTAGCAGGAAACGGTCAAACAAATTTAAAGTATATATCTCAGATCAATGATGAAGAATATAACAAGATAAAATAATTTAATAAATGCGCAACAATGATCTACACAATTTAAAAATATAATCTTTCACATTTAGCCCGTATACACACTCGTCACCTCGTGTACACCACTTTCAACACATTTCAATAATCACATTAATATCAATTCTAGGAAAAATTTCCCCCACACAAGGTTAGACAAGTCACTTACCTCGACTTGCTCCAATTTAACCAAGTAGTATGCTTTTTCTTCGATTTTTCGATTCTGGTTGACTCGTATCTAGTCATAATTAATTCGATACAACCAACAAATATTATAGAATTAATTCTATAAGAAAATACTACATTTTACAATAAAAATCCGAAATTAACTCAAAAATGGCACGTGGGGCCCACGTCTCAGAATCCGACGAAAGTTACGAAATATGAACGCCCATTCAACCACGAGCCTAATCATACCAAAATGACTAAATTCCCATAATAGTTCGACCCTCAAATCTATCCAAGAGTATTTTCGAATTTTTGTCAACTTAAATCACCAATTAATTGTTAAAAACAGTGATAGATTCGGGTAATCTAACAAATATTGAGTTAAGAACACTTACCCCAATGTTTTCTCTGAAAATCTCTCAAACATCGCCACAATCCGAGCTCTAAATCGTTAAAAATGGAAGTCCCATTTTCTGAACTTAAACATTCTGTCCAGTGGTTTCTTCTTCGTGAACGCGACCCTTATCTCGCGTTCGTGAAGCACTGTGCCGACAAACTTTCCCCTTCGCGAACACGACCAACGCTTCGCAAACACGAAGCTTTGCTAACTCAGACCTTCATGAACGTATCCCTTATCTCGTGAACGCGTAGAACAAAAGACTGGGCTTCCCACCTGCCTCGCTTTCCTTCGCGAACGCGACGCCACTCACGCGTTCGAGATGCACACACAGACCATACCTTCGCGTTCGCGTCCTCCCCTTCGCGAACGCGAAGAACAAAACGTCACACTCAGAAAACACTCTTCGTGAACGCGTCCTACTCCTCGCGTTCGTGATGCTTCCACTGACCACACCTTCGCGAACGCGAGATCTTCTTCGCGAACGCTAAGAACAATCTTCTGCAACAAAAACCAAAAAAATCTGCTACTTCTCTAAGTCCAAAATGACCCGTTAAGCATCCGAAACACACCCGAGCCCCCCCGGGACCTCAACCAAACATACCAACAAGTCCTAAAATATCATACAAACTTAGTCGAATCTTCAAATCACATCCAACAATATTAAAAACACGAATCACACATAGATTCAAGCCTAATGAACTTTGAAACTTTCAATTTCTACAAACAACACTGGAACCTATCAAATCAAGTCCGATTGACCTCAAATTTTGTACGTAAGTCATAAATGACATAACGGAGCTATGAAAATTTTCAGAATCAGATTTCGACCCTGATATCAAAAAGTCAACTCCTCGGTCAAACTTCCCAAAAATTTAACTTTCGGCATTTCAAGCCTAATTCCACTACGGACTTCCAAATAAAATTACGATCATGCTCCTAAGTCAAAAATCACCATACAGACCTGTTGGAATAATCAAAATTCTATTTCGGGGTCGTTTGCATATAATTCGACATCCAGTCACTATTTGAACTTAAACTTTTAATTTTTCATCAAAATTTTATATCTCGGGCTGGGGACCTCGGAATTTGATTGCGGGCATACGCCTAAGTCCCAATTCACAATACGGACCTACCAGAACTGTCAAAATACTGATCTGAGTCTGTTTGCTCAAAATGTTGACCAAAGTCAACTCAGTTGAGTTTTAAAGCTCTAATTCATATTTTAATCCATTTTCACATAAAAACTTTTCGAAAAACTTTACGGACTGCGCACGCAAGTCGAGTAATGATAAATAGTGCTTTTCGAGGTCTTAGATCACAGAATTAATCATTAAATTTAAAGATGACATTTTGGGTCATCACATTCTCAACCTCTAAAACAAACGTTCGTCCTCGAACGGAGTTAGAAAAAGTACATGAGCTGGTGAATAAGTGTGGATAACGGCTGCGCATATCATGCTCGGCCTCCCAAGTCGCCTTCTCGACCGGATGACCCCTCTACTGAACCTTCACAGAAGCAATGTTCTTTGACCTCAGCTTTTGAACCTGCCTATCTAAAATAGCCACAGGTTCCTCAACATAAGATAGATCCTTGTCCAACTGAACCGAACTGAAGTCTAACACATGAGACGAATCGCCGTGATATTTTCGAAGCAGAGAAACATGGAATATCGAATGAATCGCCTAGAGACTAGGTGGTAGCGCAAGTCTATAAGCCACCTCTCCAACCCTTTCAAGAATCTCAAAAGGCCCAATATACCTAGGGCTCAACTTGCCCTTCTTCCCGAACCTCATCACACCCTTCATAGGCGAAAC
>AWOL01S0016337.1:196345-213726 GCA_000715115.1 Nicotiana otophora | reverse complement strand
CGACAACCCATTCAATTACGAGTCCACCCATACCAAGTTTACCAAAATCCGATAACAACTCGATCTCCAAATCTTAAATTTTCATTTTGGAAGATTTTGCAAAAACCTTGATTTTTCTTCCATAAATTCATGGATTCATGATGTAAATGAGTATGGAATCATGAAATATAATCAATATAGGATAAGGAACACTTACCCCAATGTTTTTCCGTGAAAATCGCCCAAAACTCGCCCAAGAACCGTGCTCCAAAAATCCAAAACGAAATGAATGAAATGACCTTTTTTGGTCCTTAAGTTTCTGACAGTCCGTCACTAAAAGTCCACCAGAAACTGCTCTACCAGCCTTCCTTCAATCCGTCATAACTTTATGTACAAATGTCCAAATGATGCACGGTTTAACTTTATGGAAACTAGAATCCAACTACTACAACTTTTATGTTTTTCACCTTTTCTGATTCCTTATGAATTGCGATATATAAGCTCCCAAAGTCGGCTCCATGCATCAGAATTTCTGGCGAAATTTCTGGCGAAACAGCTCTACTAGCCTTTATTCAATCCATCATAACTTTCTGTACAAATGTTCAAATAATGAATGGTTTAATTTTATGGAAACTATAATCAAGCGACTACAACTTTCATGTTTTATAAATGTTCTGAGTCCTTATGAATAGCGAGATATAAGCTTCCAAAATAGGCTCCACGCACGAAATTTCTGCAACAGAAATTTCTACAACAAAACTTTCTAGCACTCTTTGTCCGAAATCTATTCCGTTTACCTTCCGAAATCCACCTGAGACCCTCGGGACCTTAACCAATTATTCCAACATGTCCCAAAATATCATATGAACTTAGTCGAGGCTTCAAACTACATCAAACAACATCAAAACGACAAATCGCACCTCAAATCAAAATCAATGAACTTTGAACTTTCAAATTCTATATCTTGTGTCGAAACACATCAAATCAATTCGGAATGACTTCAATTTTTGTACACAAGTCATAAATGACATACCTGAGCTATGAAAATTTTCAGAATCAGATTTCGACCCCGATATCAAAAAGTCAACCCCTCGGTCAAACTTTCCAAAAATTCAACTTTCGGCATTTCAAGCCTAATTCTACTACGGACTTCCAAATAAAATTCCGATCACTTTCCTAAGTCCAAAATCACCATACGGAGCTGTTGAAATCATCAAAATTCTATTCCAAGGTCGTTTGCACATAATTTGACATCCGGTCACTATTTAAGCTTAAACTTTTAATTTTTCATCAAAATTCTATATCTCTGGCTAGGGACCTCGGAATTTGATTTTGGGCATATGCCTAAGTCCCAAATCACGATACAGACCTACCAAAATTGTCAAAACACTGATCCGAGTCCGTTTGCTCAAAATATTGACCAAAGTCAACTCAGTTGAGTTTTAAAGCTCTAATTCACATTTTAATTCGTTTTCCACCTGAAAACTTTCCGAAAAATTTTACGGACTGTGCACACAAGTCGAGAAATGATAAATAGTGCTTTTCGAGGTCTTAGAATACAAAATTAATTATTAAATTTTAAGATGACATTTTGGATCATCACAACTAAGGGAGAATATAATCAAGGGTTGGCGCCCAAACTAGGAAGTGCGTCTCCTACGAGTGAGGTTGAAAGACTTGGAGGGAATGTAATCAGGGGTTGGCACCCTGTATCACTGAGAATGAATATAACCAGGGGTTGGCACCCTGTATCACTAACAAAGAATGTAACTAGGGGTTGGTGCCCTGTATCACTAAGGGGGAATATAATCAAGGGTTGGAGCCCAAACTAGGAAGTGCGTCTCCTACGAGTGAGGTTGAAAGACTTGGAGGGAATGTAACAAGGGGTTGGCGCCCTGTATCACTGAGAATTAATGTAACCAGGGTTTGGCGCCCTGTATCACTAACAAGGAATATAACCAGCGGTTGGCGCCCTGTATCACTAAGGAGGAATATAATCAAAGGTTGGCGCCCTGTATCAGTGAGAAAGAATGTAACCAGGGGTTGGCACCCTGTATTACTAAGAGAGAATATAGCGATGGATTGGCACCATTTATCGCTGAGACAATGTAACCAAGGGATGGCGCCTTGTATCACTTAGAGAGAAAGTAACCAGGGATAGGATACCTTGTATTAAAGTGGAACCTCACTAAGGATTAGTGTACCTTAGGTTGGAAAATACAGCTAGGAATTGGTGTACCATATACTGAACATGAGACTAGGGTGTGGTGTGCCCTATATCAAAAATGGGACCTCAACTAAGGACTGATGTACCTTATGTTGGAAAATGCAGTGGTTGATGATGTAATTATGGGCATGCCTAGAAAGAAGAAGTAGAGTCTTTGAAGAACTTACCTTTGGTGACATTCGTATTTTGAGAACTTCATTTCTACGCTACTTTGTTTCCTGCTTCAAACAAAGAAAGATTTGTGAGTTTAACAGTGGTGGTCGGTTTGTGGCCTTGATGCCCTGAGTAGTTTGAATTTGCGGCCACCTTGCTAAAGAAGAACTGATTCTTTCAGTGCGATACCGAGTTGCTCGGATACTCTGTATTGCTTTCTAGAAATCTTGGCTTTCCATCATTGCCCCCGACTATTTTCATACCCGAATATCTAAGGTGTTGTTGAACCTTGTCTATAAAGCAAGTCTTCACTATGGAGGTTTTTTTTCCTTTAAAAATCAAACTTGATTATCTTGCACCCGATATCAGTTTGTGTCGGTGGTGCTATCAGCTTTGCCCATGAAGCGAGTCTTGCTTAGTGACCTTTTCGATTTCTTCGAAACACTTTGTTAGGCTTATCAGAGGACATCAGAGTTGGATTTGTGCCTTTGTATATGTCGTGTATGCCCTACATCATTTGTTTTGCACTTCCGGGGAACGGTGACCAATTTTGTGGCCCTTTCTTTGTTGGCTTCTAAGCAAATAGACCAGCAAAGTTTTCTCTTTGGAACTTTCGTCTGCATGAAACCTCAGATCTTGTTTAATCTCAACAACTTATTGTGCATGTTGCCTTCTGGATATGTCTTCTTTGATGTGCTAGGATAGAACTCATTTTGTATAGTTAGAAAGCTGGTAACAGATTTTGCAATCATTTCTCTTTTGTATTTACAAAAAACTGACTCAAAATAATGATGCAAATGAATAAAATGACGCGATGTGAAAATGAGAAAGAATAGTATTTAACTAAAAATTCCACTTTACGAGGAGAGAAACATAGAATGGACTCTTTTGAATATGATAACCAAACTTTAATGATCATGACATGCATTTTGGATTGAGCGGCCAAATCTATCCAGCCAATCTACCCTTTCTACTTGTTGTTCCCTTTCGTCTTTGAAGTTGGCCTATTTGTGCCAATCATTTGCATAAAATCATAGCTCACCTTCGACCGGGAGTGCCCCGAAAGGTTTTCACCAATCTCTCTCATTTATTTATCTCTACTTACCATAACCTTAAAGTGCCCATGAGAGTTTTCACTAGTAAGACTCTCTCATTTTTTTTAATTTTTTTGCTTTCTTGTGTGAGCAACTTGACATTGCTCTATGTCGTGTGATAACTGTTACTTATTACGTGCTTCGCTTGGCATTCTTAGAGATTAATTGGGAGGTCTTTATTTGGATGGCTTTTGGAGAGGGTTAGAAAGAAAGGGTTGTATGACGGCTCAAAATAGACTCAAGATGATGGGGTCGTATACTTACAACTCTTGGAATCGACTCTTCATAAAAACATAAAAACAAAAACTCCTGCCCCAGTTTCAGATACTGGGTAATTTTTATTTTTGATTTTGTTGAACTGAACCCTAGTATAGAGCTTCATCGTATCCTTTAAAGGAATCAAGTCAAACGTAGTTCAAACTAACACGAAAGATTTCTTTATTGTTTTTCTTCTTTTTTTTTCATTTTGTTTTTCCTTTTTTCTCTTTTTTTTAATCAAATTGTCCTAGCTCCTATTTTCTGGTGGCATGGATATTCAATTTGTTTTTTGACTCTATGCGTGATTCCAAAAGAGAGAGGTTAAAGAAAAATAAAAGAAGCTCAAAAGGGGTGACGAAGGATATAAAGTGTTTGGGTAGCAGAAAAAATAGTCTTCCAGCCTCAAGAATGCCAAACATACTTTCTCTTCTCAGGTTCGGCATTGATAGACATGATTGTCTTCTTGGTTTTGCCAGTTGTACAATTCCGTAGTCAATATCCTGTTCGCAACAAATGACCTTTGACAAATTGGAGCCACATTTTCTTAGTCTTTGCCTTGATGTGAAATGATACATTTCAGTACAAACTAATCCATTTTAAATTCCCTGGAATGCACCTTCTTTGGAGATTTGGGTCATCTTCCCTGATATGATTAGATTATGACATGTCGTGGCTAAAGAGCCTTTCATCGATTAGTCCAACAAAACTTCAACCCATTCAAATATCCTTAAGCCGATTTTTCATGATAGATTGAGATGAAGATCTTTAACCTCTACGGATATAACTATTTTAGTTCCTCGTGAACTTGACGCGGGCTTTTCATCAAAGTGTTTCAGCCTTTTCCTTATTTTCATAGTGCTTTTCCTCGATTTAATTCAAGACTGGACAAGCTTTCTAAAATCTAGCCGAAAACTCAGCATGCATGTCATGTCATTGAAATTGGCATGAAAAGAACTATATATGCAAGAAGAATTTAACACAATGGATAAAATGACACAAAATAAAAAGTTGCATTTTTTTTATTAAAGGTTAGAGAGGTTTGATGACATGACAAACAAACAACATCTGGATCACAACCTCGAAGCAATCCATATGATAAAAATTATGACAAAATAAGTTACCAAGACTCCTTTCCGACAAGGAGGAGAGTGACTTTCCAATTACCAAGCTTTACATCTTAGCCACACATTTGCACATCAGCATTAATACTGAATTCAATAAGATTGCTTTGGAATCAACATTCAAATTTTGACTTTTTGGTCAAACCGTTCCCCAATATTGACTATCGGATTTCAGAACTGGCGGCATGAGAAATTTCATAGCAACCAATTTGCCAAAAGACTTGAAAGAATTCTCATGTCTCTAACATCACAGATCGTCTCACACAAAGTATGCCCAATTGCTCAAACTTGGTAAGAGTCAACTAATATCTTCCTCTTCTTTTCACCATCAAACTGTGTACTTGCCTTTTCGTGACCTTAGTCGAATCAACAATAGCGATGCTTATTCCCTTGGTTGAGAAAATGATAAAGTGATCCTGGATTGTTTTCGTGATTCATCATTGCAAATCGACAAACCGACCACCTTTAACTAGCTTTTATTTTAAAACAACAAGAATGATAGAATGAACACATTTTTTTTTACTTTCTTTTTTTTACTTTTTTTTTCAAAATCATTTGATCGAACCTGATGTGGGTTGCCTACGTATCATGTGAGAACATGAATCAGATCTTGCGTAGTTCATGGAGGATCGGTAATAAAGTAAATAAACTCACTCTTTTTTACTCATATATAAATAACCCCTTGAAACCTCCTAGCAAGGAAAATATTTTGGATTCTTTTTGTTGAAAGAAGACTTCTAAAGAAAGTTTTTTTTTTTTTTTGATTTCGCCTTTTTTTGTTTTGTTATTGTTTTTGGAATCTTCGAAAGAAAGACTTTAAAAAAAATTGGATTTTCATTTTTGTTTTTGTAAATGTAAAAAGACAGAAAATATTTTTTGGATTTTGATTTGTTTTGAATTTTGGGAGAAAGACTTTTTTTTTTAAAAAAAAAAGAAGAAAATATTTTTGGATTTTTGGATTTGACGTCTCAAAGAAAAACTTCCAAAGAAGGAATTAAAGGAAAATATATTTTTATATTTTTGAAAATTGAGGGCCGGAACCGATGAGGTTTGCCTATGTATCTTACATCCGGTGAGAATCAGACTCGCGTAGTTCGGTTAAAATCGACTATGTTTTTTTTCTTTTTTTTGTATGAAAATCAATCTTTAAAAACCATATGCACTAGACCACATCATTTTTTCTCTGTTCATTCAACTGATTTATGCTAAAGTCGGTCGACATGCAAGCCTCCCAAATAATGCAATAAGTAGCACATAACATGACAAAATGGTCTCAACAAGGCTTGTCCTAAAACAGAACTCGGCCCCTGTGTCGAGCGCTGCTAAGTCAAATGCACATGATGCAAATAAAGCGTAGACTACTAGGGATATTTATTGCTTGTGACTTTTTCTTCTAAGTTTTTAAATCCTAAAGGAGATGGTATCTAGACCTGGCTTACCCGGGCGGACAACCTGAGCCGAAGAGCGCCAAGCGTCACCAGTAGTAGAACAACACTGGCTAGCTAACGGCTCTACCGCCTAAATATGTGAGACTAAATCCTTCACCAGAAGCTGGTAGGCTAACTGGCTTTATCTCAAGACAGAAATTTTGTGATGCTGGTAGGCAAACACAACATAACTAATTATCAGAAGACTCAGTGGGATGCGAGAGAGGATACAATTTATAAGTACAGTTCAACAATATCAAGACAGTAAGAAGTGGACAAGTAGCACATTAGTCCTAAATAAATCACAATATATACAAAAATTAATAAAGCCAAATAAAGTCAATGTACAAGCTCGAATTCTTGAAATCCCCAGTAGAGTCGCCAGAGCTGTCACACCCCTTTTCTACCCCTCAAAAGATATATGTGTGTTATTTTATGGATTGTGGGTTAAAGAGTTTTTCCAATTGAAGTGACAAATTTGAACAGGTATTATTTTATTTACAGAGTCGCCATTTGGAATTGATTTTTCGGTGTTCCAAGTCACTTTTTATTTGAATCCCTAATCAAAGAAAAGTTTGACTCTATAATTAATTGGTCTGCGAAAACAAAGTCTGAGTAAAGAATTCTGTTGACAAGAGAGAAGGTGTAAGGTATTCCCCGAGTTCCGTGGTTCTAGCACGGTCGCTTTATTGACTTAAACTTGGCTTGAATTGATTTTGGATAAACTGTGTTCTATTGGATTTTCATGTTTTACCTATCCACTTTTCATTATTAAAATTATAAAAGAAAAAATTTGAATAAAATTGCCCTAACCGCACCACGCAAACGAATGTGTAACTGAGATGAATTTTATTGATTTTTGTCATAACCGCGCTACGCAAGCAAATCCGCAGTCATGACGAGGATTATTAGTATGTTATTACTTTTGGAGAAAGTTGCTACATTGGAAGAAAATAATTTTAAAATTTATTAAAAGTTAACTATCGCGCTACGCAAACGAATCCACGAGTTTAGCAATGGATTTATTAAACTGAAAATTAACTAAAACTAACGAGTATGGTATGACATTATTGAATTAAATTATTGAAAGTTAAACATCACGTTACGCAAGCGATTTCATGAAGTTAAAGCACGCCTACTAATTGCCTAGCGTCTAAATTAATTTAAAAAGCGCTTCTTTTTTATTTATTACTTGTTCGACCGGAAAAAAAATGATATTATTATTAAAAATAATTCCTAACTAATGCAAGACATTAAACCCGGGTAAGCTTATATTAAACTTTCATGGTATTGGGCCACTTATTTTATTTAACAAAAGATAATTTATTGATTTTAAATAAAATGTCCATCTTACTTTCTATTGTCATTGGGCCTACAGATTTTAGCTTATTTGGCCCATATNATAATTTATTGATTTTAAATAACATGCCCATCTTACTTTCTATTGTCATTGGGCCTACAGATTTTAGCTTATTTGTCCCATGCTGCTTAAGGGCCTCGATGACCAAGACAACACAAAATAACAAGTATTCTTCTAAGCCCAAATTGCTTCTTACATTAATGTCCAAACTAAAAATTATTTTTCATAAAAGAAACTTACATGCTAATTATTATCTTTTATCTTCTTAACCAACGATTTCTTAAGGATTAACAAAATATTTATACTCATCTACACCAACATCACACTAATTAAACTACACCCATTAGCAACATAAAAACCACGACTAAATATAAAAACTACAAAAAACGGCAATACTTTAATGCTAAAGAGAAGAATTATATTATAAAATTATGTTGACTATAATTCAAAGCATCAAAACAATTGACGCTAGAAGTCTTTCTTAGATAATTATACATGAATCATGAAAGTAACTCACGGAAAAGATCCCAAACTAAAAAATTATAGTTAAAAGTGGGGTCTTTATCTTTTCCTTAAACTAAGTAATCTTAACAGAATGCAATTTCAATCACATATATAAAGAAGAAAATGCAGATCTAACATGTTCCATCAACCAAACCGGAATCAAATCCTTCTTATTATCATCAAGAATCTGCAATATAAGAATTTGAAAGTTACCTGGTTTGTAGAATAATAAAATACAGCAGTGCAGCAACAAAAAATTCAGCAGCAAATACAGTAGAAACAGCAGCAACTCAAGTGTAAAGACAACCCAGAAAACTCAACAAAGATGCTTGAAACTGGTAGCTATCAACTTCACAAATTGCCTAAGGGATCTTTCTATTTTTATCAAAGTTTTTGCACTCAAATAATACTCACAAAACTCTGAAATTTCAGCTTGTTACATGTATTAAGCTGCTGATTGTTTTCAAAGATATATGTCTTTAAACAACTCTCCAAGATGTCTCTGAGTGTAAGATAGAGTGTGTCCTCTTTAGTAAGTAAGAATAGCCCTTTAAATAGGCAAATAAATCTGATTTTTTGGATAGATTTTGGTTCACCAAAAGTCTGTCCAAAAGACTGGCTTTGTGTGCTACACAATGACTTTTGAGTTTTGCATTCCAAAGTCTTTGCACAGTAAAAACAACCAAACTTGTATTATTCCTTCTTTAATTTCAGCTTTTATCAACACAAAATTCAAATACTCAAATCCAATAAAAATAAATTCACTAAGCACTTGAAACTTTTATCATAAACTATCATGACTAAGCGAATAGCTATTTCAAAACTAATGAATAACTAATTATTAGTGATTAATAACTATGAATGACTAAGCTAACATAGATTAAATACAACTAATAATAAAAATATAAATAATAATAATAATAAAAATTAAAAAAACCATAAATTATGCTAGACATAAACTAAAAACAATACAATTACAAAAAATAGACAAAGGAAACGAGAATAGGGGTATACCAAACGAGGGCGTTCGGGGTGGTCGCCGGAATTTGGCCGAATTTTTAGTTGCAGGATTTTCGGGATAGAATTGACATCAATAGGTAGGTCTTGATGAACTCTATCCGTTGATATAGGTATTGTGGGGTGGTAGTGGCCGGAACTTCAAGATTTTGGTCAAAACAATGGATGTTAAAGTTTCCTAGATCTAAAATTCAAGGAGTTTGAGGGAGTTTTGAAGGATTCAGTTTGGAGATATGGAAAGAGGAGGTTGTGGAGATTACATGGTGTGAATTTGGGGGTGTTTGGAGGTTGGCCGCCACCGGTGGGCGATTTCTGACAGCGGTGGCGGCGGTGGAGAGAAGAGAGAGAATAGCGAAAGAGTTATGGGGAAATGAGGGGATTATTCAGATTTTTGAGGCTTTAAATATCTTTTGAGAGATCAAATATGGACCATTAGATCAAGGGGTGATCAATGGGTGAGATTTGATCTTGGGTCACTTAATGAAACGACATAGTTTTGAGGCAAAACTAATTTCAGACCCTTTCAAGGGCAGCCCCTTATCTTGCACTTTTGGCCACTATCTCTTTCAAATTTGGCCCAATTTCTTCCTTAATCCTACTTATTAAACTAAATTTACACAAATAAATAAATTAATTAAGTAACTTATTCAAATGATCAATTAACTAGATTAATTCACCAATTAAAATAGTTAGTTAATTCCTAAAATACACAAATAAAGAAAGAACTATTTTTTGGTATTTTTATGATAGAAAATATGCAATCAAAGACACAAAAATTAGGAAAAATAATTAAAGTAACAAAACACTAATCACTTTAGAAGGTGTTAAAATAGTATAAAAATTAGGTATTCACAAGTTTCATGTAAACATCAAAACCTGGCATGTTAATACATTGACTATGCCCAATGTGAAAAATGCAAAGATGGTACGATCCTTGGTTATCTAAAGGATATGGATCTCGCACACATCATTTGACCAATGACCGTGGCCAGGGACGGATGTAGCGTGCAATAACGAATTCAATTGAACTCATAATTTTTAATGTGGAGTAAAAATTTATGTGTAACAATTCGTTAAAATTATAAAAATAGCAGATATGAACCCATAACCTTAAAAAAAATAATTGGTTCAATACTAAAATCTTAAAAATTAAACCCATAAAATTTATATTCTGAATCCGCCGCCTCTGACCATGGAAAAATAACAAATGTGCATATGCAATACATTTATCTTGCATTAATTGGTATGAAGTAAATACCATATGCGAGTAAGCTTTTACTGATGCTAATTAACATGCAAGGGGTCATGATTGGGTGTAAAATTGTGGGATTAACTATCTCGTATAGAAGGTGAATAACTAATTTCATGGGATATCCCATCACAGGATATCCCACCATCATACCAAACGATCCCTTAGCGTAAAAGTTATCGTGAGATTAGCTAATACCCCAAAACTAAACATGGGATAAAATTAATTCCAAAATTTATCCCGGATTAATTATTATTTTTATTCTAGGTACCAAAGGACCCCTGGGAATAATTTGTGAGAAATTTTTTTATCTATTGCATATACCAGCTCAATGAATATATCACAGGTGCATTGTTCTCACTAAAACCATAATTAATCAATACTCATCTTTATCTTAACTTATTATTATACATGGCACGTTAAGTTTTTATCATGATTTAGTGTCTCATCAATAAGGGTTGGCAAGAATTATCCATAAAACAAAATTGAAATGATGATTGACAATAATTAAGGATGAACAACTTGTGTGGGTATGAAACCATTACCGAGAAATACGCAAGACCTGCCATGCAAAACTAGAGGAAGCTCAAAAACAGCCCCCTCGGCCCTCGCTATACTCTTTACCATTACATTCTTTTTTACCTCTATTATCTATACCACTATTTATTCATCATCTTCCAATCCTTCACCCCCCCTACAAAAAGCAGTGGTATCGGCGATAGCCTCGCCGGTGTCCCATTTCTTTACCTTACAATAAAAACAAGAACCATTTCATAAGCAGAAACAAAAAAAAATCTAGGTACCAAAGATTTTTTTACGTTTCCTGGCTGTCTTTTCTCATCCCCGAGATAAAAAAAGCCAGGAAATTGGTTTCATCATATTCTTTTTCTTTTCTAAAATTTTTTCAACTTTATCCTGTTATTTGTATATTTTGGAGGCCATTTTGTATTAGTTCTTTCTTTAAAACTGTATTGGGTATTTGGGTATTATACTGCTTGATTAGTTTATATGCTGTATTAACGAATTCATGAGCATGGCGGATACTGGGGGAGAGAAGAAAAAAGTAGTGATAATTGGAGGTGGAGTTGCTGGTTCTCTTATTGCAAAGACTCTTCAAGACGAGGCCAATGTTTTTCTCATCGATACGTGAGCATTCTTTTCTGCTTTTTTCCACATTCTATCATTATTATTATTTCGCGTTACATAGCGGAGCCACATGCAATAAAGAGGATTCATCGCAAAGTTATACTAGCAAATAGGAAAATTAATTAGAGACTCCCACATATATACTTAGTGGCATTCTCTAATACCCTTGATATTAGAGAAGTACAGGTTCAAATCTCACTGCTAAATTTATTGTATAGGAGACTCCAATAGATACAAACTGACTATAAGCCTTGGTCATTCTATCATCAGGTAAATGCCTATTATAACTAATTTGAGATTGAGGCTTAGTTGATTATTGTATGTTTTTATATACAAAGGATTTTATATAGCCGACACAAAATATTTTGGGATTGAGACATATTGTGTATTCTTTTAATGATCGATAGGGTTATGTGTCCCTCATTAGTTGAAGGAATAAGTTGTTTGTCTCATTATATAATCTTTGGCAGTTTTTACCTCATGAGCTAATTTTTTGGGTTGAGTTAGGCCTAATTAAGGTCCATCTTCTTAACGCATTATTAGAGCCAGGCCCATCCTTATTCTTGGGTTACCCTATGTTGGACCGATTTACCCTATGTTAAGCCCTCATATATGTTGTTCACTGCTCCAAATGTCCAGCACTGGGCTTGCGTAGGAGTTAAGTGTCCTACATTGGTTGAGAATAATCTATCGTCACCTTATATGGTCTTGGATAATACTCGCCTCATGAGCTAGTTTTTGGAGTTGCATTAAGCGCAAGGTCCATTTTCTTAATAGACAGCTTATTATGTAATCAACTTTACCAACTGAAGCAATTATTGGCGTTTTTCTTTAAAAAAATAACATGGTTAATTAATTTATTAGTTGTTGTGTGTTCTAATTAACTAAATGCAAGAAATGTGAACAGGAAGGAGTATTTTGAGATTCCTTGGGCAGCTTTAAGGTCAATGTGTGATCCTTCATTTGCCAAAAGAGCAATTTTTAGTCACTCCGAATACCTTCCCCATGGAAATGTCATTACATCTGCTGCTGTTGACATCACAGATAAGGAGGTAGTAACTGCAAAAGGCGACAGAGTTGCATATGATTATGTTGTGATTGCTACTGGTCATTCAGAAGTTGGTGATTATACAAAAGATGAGAAGTTCAGTCAATACCAAACAGGTAACGTCATGGATCAGTTGATATACTTGTATATATAGATTGCACGATGATCTTTTATTTCCTTAAAACCTTGCTAGTAATGGAACCAAATGAATCCGAACAAAGCAAAATGAATATAGAGGATTCATACAATCAAACTCGAATAGTTTGCGATTGAGTTTTAGTTGTTGTGTATCTTTCCTGTTGAGACGCGAGAGGCGAGGTTGAGATGGTTTGGACATGTTAAGACGAAAAACACACAAGCCCCAGTTAGGAGGCGTGAGAGGTTAGTCTTGGTGGGTATGAGGAGGGGTAGAGGTAGGCCAAAGAAGTTTTGGGGAGAGGTGATTAGGCGGGACATGACATAACTGGAACTTACTGAGGACATTACCTTTGATAGGACAATGTGGAGGTCGAGAATTAGGGTAAAAGTTAGTAGTTAATAGAGCATTTCCCTTTGTCTTCCTCATTCGATAGTATTAGTGTTAGTATGATATATTTTTATTCTTAGATTGCTAGTACTACCTATCGTTTAATTGTTATCTTGTTGTTGTTATTACTTGTTGCCATTACTTCTTTTCATCCTTTTTTTGGCCGAGGATCTATTGGAAAGAGCATCTCTACCCTTTCAGGGTAGAGGTAGGGCTGCATACATCTTACCCTCCCTACACTCCACTTGTGGAAATCCACTGTATTTGTTATTGTTGCTGTTGTTCTTTCCTGGTTACAGGGCTCATGAACAGCTTCAGTTTTACTCGTTTTTCTTGGTTAACAGATCATGAAAAGATAAAATCTGCCAGCTCCATATTAATAATCGGGGGAGGACAAACAGGCGTAGAACTAGCAGCTGAAATTGTTGTGGATTATCCCGATAAGAAGGTAACTATTGTGCATCGGGGATCAATGTTGTTGGAATTTATTGGAGAAAGGGCAAGCAAAAAGGTAGTGAATTGGCTAAAATCAAGGAATGTTGAAATCATTCTTGGGCAATCTGTAGATGTAAATGCTGCAAAAGATGGTCATGTTTATAAAACATCAGGTGGAGAAACTATAGATGCTGAGTGTCATTTTATTTGCATTGGGAAGCCAATTGGTTCGGGATGGATAAAAGAAACTGCGTTGAAGGATAGTTTGGACATTCATGGAAGGTTGATGGTTGATTCCAATTTGCGTGTTAAGGGTCGAAGCAATGTCTTTGGTATCGGAGATATTACTGATATCCCTGTAAGTTTTCAAGCCTTTCTCTAATCCCTTTTGTATATGAAAACTCATATTTGTGATTGTGACACTATTTTAACAAATAAAATGATAATGGTAACAGAAAATGAAACATGTTTCCCTTACTGCCCTGGAAATTAGCTCACTCCTTAAACAGCTGATTATAATGTAGAAACCGGAACAGATTGGGGGTAATGCTATGTCAAGAAATACCAAAGAGTTTATATTGAGCTCTTGTGCCAAATATTGCGAGATCCTTCTCAAGGAATCCCGTTTTTCCTTTTATTACTGTTGCGCTTTTGCTTTACTGAGCCGAGGGTCTATTGGAAACAGTTTCTCGATCCCCACAAGGTTGGGGTAAAGTCTGCATACACACTATCCTCTCCAGACCCTACTATATGGGATTATATTGGGTATGTTGTTGTTGTTGTTCTCAAGGAATCAATGGTTTCATGCTTGTTTTAGTCATGACTTGAGCTATTCTGCATTATGTGCAGAAGACTTCAGTCTTTTTTCTTACATTATAACTTTTTTCTTGAATATGTACGCTCACGATATGGATTAGCAAAACATTGGTCGAAGAGCCACCATGTATGCATCCTCTGTAAATAATCTCCATTTTGCACAACCTACCAGCTTGTGGTACATAATTTCTTTTAGATCTTATAAGCAGAGGCGGGCCTATTTGTAAGCTTGAGGGTCACCAGACCTAGTAAACTTCGGTAAAAATCTTTTATATATATATATATATATATGTAACCTCTGTCTTTCCTTTCCCTCCCTGTACAGCGAATCGAAATCTGAGTCTGTCCGGAAGTGAGTGAATCTCGGGGAGAGGCACGAACTTAAGGAGCTAACTTAAGCTTGGTCGATAGTCGTTCCAGTCCTAGCTGGTTCCATGATCTAGGAAGGTCACTCTATCTTACGAGACCTTAACTGGTATACATATATATGTGTGTATACCTTGAAACTGGTTAATTCAAATTACTTGACACCCTTAACACTAAAAGTCTTTAGGGGTACTAGTGGAGCAGAATACCGGTGCCCCTGTCGCGTTAAAATCTTGGGTGCGCCTCTGGTTTTAAGCAGTGAGTCCTATATTAGGAGAGAGCTCTTGTTATGCTTTTGTCCATTTTTCTCACCAAGATTCGCTTACCTATATCTCGTTTTGATGTTATCTCTTTATTGCATGCAAAAACCAGCTTTGTATTATAATTGAGAAGCAATGGGAAGAAACATGGTATAAACTTGAAGGGTCGATTAGGACAATTTCACTTACTGCTTCTTACTTCCATTTTTCCATTGGTTTTCTGTGAGTCTACAATATAAATGAGAATGACTTGTATTTGTTGTTATATCATGCATACATTTTATTACAATAAGAGATTCTAACTTAGTACTGTTGAAAATCCAGGAACTTAAACTAGGATATTTGGCTCAACGACACGCAGTGGTAGCTGCCAAGAACATCAGACTATTAATGAAGAATCCAAGTGACAACAACTTGAATGTATATAAGGCGGCTTTGCCATTGTCATTAATTGCTCTAGGCAGAAGAGAGGCTGTAGCTCAATTTTACTGTTTATCGATGATTGGACGCCTTCCAGGGATGATAAAATCTGGAGATTTATTCGTTGGAAGAACTCGGAGACAACTTGGTTTACTACCTGAACTTTCATAAACTTGTGTTTTATCTGCAGGTTTAACATGTATTCTTTTAGCTAGTTCCCTTGTAAACATCATAGTTGTTAATAATATGTTATATTCAATTAGATGAGGTCTTATTCTTCTCTTTGATCTCCTCTTTCTCTTCTTGTACTACATTGTGGGGCTCTGCAACCTACATTTCCTCACTTATCCTCTGCTTGTTGTGAATGTTAGTAAACATATATTACAGTTTGCAATTTATTGTTGAATTTAAGTTTTACTGTTTTTTTTTCTTTCGTACCCCTAGTTAGGGCTATTCATTTGGATCGGATATTCAAAATCCGAACCGATCAACTCAATTTCGGATTTCGGATTTCGGATTTCGGATCGGATTCGGATTGGTATAATTGTAACCCGATCCGATCTGAAATCCGAAATTATTAGGGCATGTATAAATATTAAACTTTAATTTCGGATAGTCAGTACTTCCTTTACATCTTTCTCCAAGTTATTACCTTTACAATTGCTGGATTTAGCTATATTGGCACCATAATACTCTCATAATTGCAGAAACGTGAATTTTTCTTATTGTATTGCCTCTTTTACAAAGAAAATATACATATGAGTTTGCAACTTTGAGACATAATAATCCGATCCGAAATCCGAAAATCGGATCCGATCCAAACTTTAAAATTCGATCCGATCCGATATTAATTCGGATCGGATTCAGATTGCATTTTGTAGAATCCGAAATCCGAAATCTGAATCCGAAATGTGCTAAATCCGATCCGATCCATGTACAACCCTACCCCTAGTCTTCTGTTACTACTTGTGGTTGTCTTTTGTTAATTCGGTTTTCTGATTGCATTACCTATTGTTAGTTTTGTATTTTTGCTTCGGTTGTCAGATCGATTTGCTTGTGATTGCCCCTCCCCTCTCCTCTTCCTGAGCCGAGAGTCTACCGGAAACAGTCTCTCTGCCTTTTTAAAGTGCAAGGGTAAGGTCTACGTGCACTCTACCCTCCCCAGATCCCACTTGTGAGACTATACTGGCCACTGGGTATGTTGTTGTTGTTGCTACCACTGTGTCAAAAGAATCTACATTATCATATCACTTATAAAGCAATTAGTGATAAACCTCTATCATTAAATATTATTTCATGAGTAACCTCATAAAAACAATAACTGACCTGCTACAATTGATTAAATTAGATTGATCGTGTAAGAAATTTTTTATAACTTAACTCCTACATTATTTCCACTCTTGACAATTTTTCATCATCATGAAAAAGCAACATAAGTAGCAGTCTCTTTCCCAATTCTTGTAACTAGTCACCATTATTTATGTCCAAAAAGATAATGAAATGGAGTATTTGTATTTTCAATAAATTCTTTTTTTTAAAGTACCTTTTGACCCGGGTGAAGCATGATTATTAGTAGATTTTTGTCCAAAAAGCAGGATTATTACAATATCAAGTCATAAAAAATATATCTATATATCTTTCTATTACAAGAAGAAAGATATATCCTACCCTCTCCGGACCCCACAGTGTAGTAGGGGTAAGGTCTGCGTACACACTACCCTCCCCAGATACCACAGTGTGGGATATTACTGGGTATGTTGTTGTTGTACAAGATGAAAAACAAGTTGAATGCAAAAAGCTTGTGGCACACGATTGTTATAGCTAAACAACTAGCTTTAGGGTACGCGCTTTGCGCGTGTATATATATCAGTGAGTGTTAAATTTTTAAAAATTTATATAAATATTATTTCCTCTATTTCAATTTACATAACACATATTTATTATTATTATTATTATATATATATATATATATATA
>AWOL01S0016337.1:184086-195496 GCA_000715115.1 Nicotiana otophora | reverse complement strand
GAGAGAGAGAGAGAGAGAGAGAGAGAGATAGATAGATTCATGTATATTTTTTAGTTGTTGACGAAAACAATATATACATAGTAATTAATATTAATCAAAGATCCAATGTTATTTGTTTTTAGTCCTCTTGTATTTAGAAAAATATAGATCGACTTGCGACTTTGAATAATTTTAATACAGAGTTTTAATTTTGTGAGTTAAAATTTTTCTTTTCTATTTTTTTAGGACAAATACCAATAAATTTTGTTGCGTTCAACTTTTAGAAAATACAATTCCACCAACCAAAACTTAATTAATTTTTCTAGTAAACTTTGTGACTTTATTGATTACTGCAACTTTTGTACTAATAATCCGTAATTATAACATTTACCAATTGATGAGACATTGACCAATTTGTTTGTTTGGTTGGGGTTATGTTTTGTTGTTAAACTAAATATTTCATAACACTAATAATGCATCATCTTTCTACCTATTTAAAGGCTCTTGAGTCTTGATTACTAATTCTTGAATCTAGATTACTAATAAATATTTTTTCTATCTTAAATTATTTGTCGTATTTCTCTTTTACACGTCTTTAAAGAAAATATCAATTAGAATGAATTTTTGACTATTTACCCTTATTTATGTCTTTAATATAATTTCTTTTCATTGAACATTTACTTTATTTATGTGTCATCTCCATCTTCAAGAATAATTACTACTAAGGATAAAATGAAAAAAATAATTAATTTTATCTTAAACTTCTAAAATGATAAATAATTGAAACATCTATTTTTAGATATTATGATAAACTATTTGAGATAGAAGGAGTAGAAATTAATTCTTCATATTAATTGTATATTGGCTTATTTTAACTCTAATTCCCTATCTAACTTTACTTTTAGAATAATCAATAGTACTGGATCAAAAGAAATAAATGGAAGAATCAATATAGTATTTCTTTTCTTCAAATTAAAAAGTAATAGCAATTCTTCATTTTTTGGCGTTAATGTCTTGAATACAAATATAATGTTTAGCGGTAAGATATTAAAACATTGAAAATTTTAATTCCTAAAACGTAGTTTAACGTCAAAATTAGTTGTTATATTTGGTCCTAAATATTAGGATTTTGGATTATAAAAGGAAATTTTTTGTTGATTTAAATGTCCTAAATATTGAGATTTCCTACTATAATAAATAAAGTGTAATTAATTTTAAAATACTAAATATTAGGAAATTAATAAAATGACTATTCTATCCAGTGTGAATTCTATTTTTTAAGGGTAAAAAAGGCGAACGACATTTCGCTAAGGGCCTTAGTGCTTTTAATATAGTACTAGTATCTATGAACGTGCGATGCACGTTAATAATGGCACGTGATGATTTAAACATTATTTATATGAAGAAACAATAAAATTTAATTAATGGAAAAAATTTTATGTTTAATAATACAACAATCATCTAAATGCCAAAAAATATTATTACATTAGCATAATACATGAATTTAAAATAAAAGAATATCATCAAAACTTACACAAATGATCAATTTTGTCATGTTAGTTAGATAATTGTGTATTATAGTTTAAAAGTATTTAATGTGGTGATATCTTAACGAACACTTCTTTGTGGACATTGTTTGTGTGTATATTTCCTCCTAATGCTTTAGTTGCTCTACCTTAACCAGAACTCTTGTTGTCGATCTTTATATCCCAATGAACCGTCTATCGAATCGTTGCAATTGACCGCTTGTGGAGATTGAAAGTGCAACATACAGTTGTTCGTGCAAGAAAACATATTGCGGTAAATATAATCAAATATTTAGGATGTTTGTCCCTATGCTTTATTTATTATATTTGCAAAACATAAACATACTAAAAATTATTTTCATATAAATTTAAAAGGATATTCCTTAGTTTCAGAAGACGAAAGTTGAATTCAGGGATAAGAATATACTTAGAAGCATATTGACCAGTATCATAATTTTTGCATGTATGACGTTATTATCAAAACTTCTATATACTATATGTGTGCTATTACATAAGCTATTCGACGTATCTAAGTTTTTCAGTAGCATGATGAGCATATTTTTCTTCAAAATTAACATATATACAATAGAAGATCAATTTTAACTTAGTCTATTATATATAAGGTGACACTAACATACGTAAGAAATAATAAACTTGACAACAAACATGTATGGTAGAAGGCCATTTGGTATTAAAGTATTTAAGTATTCTTCTTGCTAGTAATTATTGGTATCATTTTCTGTTGAGTCAAAAACTGAAAAATATTTTATTTTTACTATAAAATTTTGCAATCAACCTTTTATTTAGTTGATCAATATATTCATTTCTACTAGCTAAGACATCTTTTTAATTTTATCGTATGATTTACACAAATTGTGTCTTAATCTAATGATAGAAATATTTCTCTTATTAAATGCACTACCATTACCATTGTGATTGATAACCATGTGTTCAGGAAGAATCAAATCATCTTTTATTGGATGCTCTTCTTCGTTTCCGACACGAAACAAGAAGACACTGAATACTGAATTTGTTCTTACTTTATATTTCTTGTCAGTTGAATCTGTTTCATTTGAGGCCAGAAGTATAATTTTGGCAAGATAGCTTTTACAGTCTCTACTTTTGTCGATTTTGGAACTACTGGTAATACTTGACAGAAATCACCTCCCAAACCGTTAATTTTTCTCCAAAAGGTTCATTAATATCCAATATATTTCTAGAACTTTGGGCAATTATTTCGATCGTTTGACACTTAGCCATAAGTGATTCATCCCATATTATCAATTTTGCTTTCCTTATAAATTTAGCACCATTTCTCTGCTTTGATATATTTGTGATGATTATTTAAGTTGTTTGAAGAGGTATATCAAATCTAAAATGGGTGGCCTCATAATAAAATTGTTGTTGGTACACCACTTGCTATTATTACTAATAATGTCATGCTTCTTAATATGATATTTGCAAGTACTGCATGACATAGAAATATTATTTCGATTCCGCCGGAGGCATCTACAAAGAATAATCCTGTTATACCAGAGTCGACTCTATATAATATAGTCTTGAAAGTTTGCTCTTGATTAGGATTTAGCTTTGCTTTCTCAAATACTTGTATAGCATTTTGATTCTTAATAATATACTATCCTTTTGACTTTGTGTTCTAACACTCTTTTTATGAAATAAATTTATGTACCTTAAATTTTTTTTTTAACTTGAATAAGAATTTTACCAATATAATGAATTTAAAAAATAATTAAATTGGATTCTCTTGCTAAATAATTAATTTAAAATTTTAATTATTTGGTTTTAACATAAAAAATAATTTATTTTATATTTATTCAGATCTTAATATTAGTTCATCTTTTGTTTTAAATATTTAATCTTAATTATAATTTTATCCACCATAAATTTTATTTTCAAAGAGTAAAAGATTGATATGACATTTCACTTTTAGATCGTTATGTTTGTAGAATCATTAGTGGTATTGACTCTTACCAACCATTTTTTCCCCCTTTATCATACATTTATATTTTTAAATATTTTATTAGCTGTTGTTTAATAATTGGATATTTTTAAATATTATACAAAAAATTGATAAAAAAATATTATTTGAGTAGGAAAATAGTTTAAATATAAAATAAAAATATATTAACGCGGGGTATCTTTTTCTTAATTTCAACTCTTTATCCGGTCCATTTAAATTACTTTTATTTTTATTGGACATTATAGAGTGGTAATGTACTGCCAATACGAAGGATTCTTATAAAATTAATTTTATTAAACACCTTTACATATTTTTAATAATAATTTAATAGACAAAATTTTATTAATTTTAAAATTTTAAATATTAAAAATTAGCATAAAAGATATTGTAGTCCAAAAATTAGGTTAGTACAGTTATGTCCTTTGCCTATGAGTTCATTTACTTAATAATTTAGGGCTATTTTGGTATATTAATATTGCATTTATTCTTTTATAATAATATACACTCTCCTTTATAAAATAAATTTGGACAATATAATACATTCTCAAATTAAATTAGTAATAGGACATTATAATACGTTTATAAATTAAATTAGTAATATGAACTTTTTAGAAGTATATCCTAAAAGTAATAGAATTACTAACTAAAGATATTTATTTGTTTAATTTTATATGAATTAGACATCCCGAAAGTAATTATACTAATAGGATTCATAAAGGTAATCATGTAGGATTTCTAACGTGTATTATTATATCCTAAAACTAATAGGATTACAAAGCTAATATCTAAAATTCCGGTTATGTCCTTTTATTATGAGTTACTATGCTTAATATTATAAGGTTATTTNTAGTGTGTACGCAGACCTTACCCCTACCCTGGGGTAGAGAGGCTGTTTCCAAATGACCCTCGGCATCCTTCCCTCCAAGAACTCCCCACCTTGCTCTTGGGGTGACTCGAACTCACAACCTCTTGGTTGGAAGTGAAGGGTGCTTACCATCAGAGCAACCCACCTTGTCAAAAATCAGCTTCACATAGACAAAAATCAGCTTTTATACTATAGGAGAACGAAAAATACAAAACAAACAAAGATAAATAAAATAAAGATTCGAACTTTACGAACGTACCCGACCAAGAACGCATAAGTAGCGACGATTTGGTCGGAGGCCAACTTTAACTTGCACTAAAAATACTTGTAATAGTTTACATGTTAGATTTTGATTTCAACAATAGCTCTATGAATTCCATTATGACTATAAGGCGGTAAGAAATATACAGTAAACTTTTGTCGAGTTGAAAAGAGTTATATTTGTATTGAAATTGTTCACAAAGGCAACGTTTATTTAGAATTCTATTTTTGGTTAAGTAAAATATTATGCTACCAAAGGAAAAAAAGGGGCTCCTTAACTTAAAAGAAATGGTAAAAAGTCTTAAATATTAGGATAATAATTAAATGACTATTTTGTTTATCGCGAACTCTATTTTTTAAGGGTAAAAAAGGTGAACGATATTTCGCTAATGACCTTCGTGCTTTTAATATAGTACTAGTCTCTATGTCCTCACACGAAATATTTTATGTCATATTACAAAATGCGTAACAAAATTATAAACTTTCACTTACCTAAAAATTCTAATTAACCTAGGTACTTGTTACTGAATATGTATAAAGTTCAATACTTAGTTCTTCAAAAAAAAAATGTTTTATAATTCGAACAACTCATTAATAAAATTTTGACAACAATATTAGGACAAAATGGAACTAAACATTATGAGAGTTATGCTAAAAGTAGTAAAATCACTTTAAAATCCAACTTATAAAGATCTTATTTTGCTTCAATTTTGTAACTAATCCTAATAAATTTAATTTCAGTATTTTTGAAAATATCTGACTATATAAAATTGAATTAACTTCCACTGAATTGGAATGTATGTACTCTACGTTTACCTAGAGGAAAGTTTAGTATAGTTAAATTTATCGTAAATATTGGATAAACTTTTTATAAGACAGTCTTATCCAACATGGAATTGTCTTTAGAGGGAACTAAGCTTTGAAAACACATAAAAATCGATCGGCATGATATATTTTTTTACGAAATTTTTTAATTTGATATATATTACTATAGTTTCAACATTAAATAAATACCTATTGAACGTAAAAGCATAAAGTATAGGAGTAAGTATAAGCACTTTGATCATTCAAATTTATAGCTTGTTTGACCAAATTTCTGGAAAGCCAATTTTCTTTAATAAATGCTTATTTAAGAGAATTGAGGTGTTTGACCAAGCTTTAGGGGGGAAAATAATCTTTGAATAACAGCAGAAGCTGATTTCAAAAGGTTAGAAACAATATTAAAACTTAGCCAAATACAATTTGACGCTCTAATATTGGAAAAAATACTTTTCAAATTACCAAGCTAAACATAAATTATTTTTATTCAAAAGTACTTTATCAAAAAGCACTTTTAACAAAAAAATACTGTCCAAAATAAGTAAATTTTGAAAGCTTGATTAAACAAACTATATTGTTTAATTTGTTTCCCAACAATATAGGTCAGAAAGCAGACCAAACACAATAACTGAGAAACATACAAAATTATTCATTAACGTCAAATTCGTTGACCCTAAACCAAATCAATATCCAAAAAGGAAAACAAAAGGCAAAAGAGAGCTAAAAATAACTTCAAGAACTTTGCCGTGTTTTGTCTGAAACTCCCTAAAAAGATTGGTGATGAATAGTGTGGAATAATATTTTTTTTTAAAAAGTACTTGGCTTATCCTTTTTCTATATGAATTGATGTAATATATTTAATTTTCATACAAATTGGAAAACCAAAAATCAAGCATACAACATGCATATTGCTATCCATAAAGAATAATGATACTATCCTTTGAACCATATGCATATTTGGCGGTAAGTACAATAGCAGTCCAAAACGAATTAGAATTTTACATCCATTGTGTAGTTTAAATCGAATAAGTAGTTTATGTATATAATATTTTGAAATTTACAAATACATCTATTTTTAACTTGGTTCATTAACAAATATTTTAACTAAGGGCATAATAGTCTATCAATATTACGAGAATATTTTTGTCGTTCAATATTTAATATAAATTATTCGTACTTTTATAATAATATAGATATAGATAGATAAATAAATAATAATATATTCTCCCTCTTTGAGTGTCAGAATAACTGTTTTTTTCAGGTCTTTTTTCATAAATGTATAAATTTTGGTACGAGCCTAAAGTATAAAAAACACAAAATAATTAGTGGCATATTTTTATTTTTATGTAAGGAACTGAAAAATGTTTCCCATATTTTTAACTTTTTTCCATACAAAGCACAACGGATCATTTGTCAGAGTAGTATAGTACCGCATTTGGACTCGTACAAATTTATCAATATTAATCAGTTGTGAAGCGCAATTACCTTACAAATTAGCAACTCCGATTGAATCAGAAACCCTAAATTTTAAGACCGACGAAGAAGAGGAAAGGTAGAAAGATGAAGAGGGTTTTCGGCATTAAGAAAGAAACACAACCTCCTCCCTCCGTTCAAGATGCTTCCGATAGGGTAATCTTTTGTCTCTAACAAAACCAAAGCTGTACTGTAAATACTGCTGAACTATGCACATGCACTGGCACTGCAATGTCTCTATCATTTTCTGTTTTTTTGGGCTGTTTCGAACGGGTATTCAATGTTTTCTGCATTTTTTACTATCAATTGAACTTCCTCTGATCTGAAAATAGTGGCGGGTTCGGAGGATGTAATCATACCATCACTAGTACACCGGATCCCATTAGAATTCTGAAGTTATGAGCTTGATTGTTATTATTATTATTTATATTAGTGGTAGTGGTAGTGGGGTGGGTGTAATGCAGAAACAAATCTAGTATTTAAATTTGATGGGTTAAGCCTTTCGATTCTTGCGACTGAACCCATTACACCTTTGGAATAATGGGCTCAGAATTTAAGTATTTGTCAAAATTATTGTGAAATTAGTGATTTTTCACATATATCTATACTCCATGTTCAAAAGACTGGTTCAGTTGAACACATTGATTATATATTTCATCCGCCTCTGCTGCTACGGGAAGTCCTCGTGTTGTATCCTTCAGTATGTAAATTCGAGCTTGATGATCACTGCATCTATTTTTCTGTGTAAATTTTTGATCAAATCTTAATATTTTTTATAATTTAAACTAGTCATAGAAACTAGATAAAAAGTATAACCCTTTTGGAAAACATTTTAGAAAATGTTGAAAAATCGTAGTCAACGAAATATTGCTACTCTAGTTTTAGTGCAAACATGCTTCTTATGACTTCTTATGATCTGATCATACTATATGTATCAAAATGGTTAGTCGATTAGTATTGAGTATGGCAAAGAAAATGCTTGTTTTTTATCCCTTGAATGGTGATGCGAGTATTTCATGAACCAAAATTACATGAGGGAGTTGCAGTGGAACTGAACTTCTTTCATTTCTTTTCTTGGTCTGTTTCACAATTTCTGGCAGTATAACGAAAAATGGTTGCTTGTTATGGTTTCAAGTTGATTAACCCGGAAGATTTATCTATTTTTCACTCTCTGCAGTTTGATGATTACTACTGGTTGCTTGCGTGGGTAATCTGATATTTTAAATTGCTTCTTGATTGTCCAGATTAATAAAAGAGGTGAGACAGTGGAAGAGAAAATCAAGAAGCTTGATTCTGAACTTGCAAGATACAAGGAACAGCTGAAGAAGACTCGACCAGGTCCAGCTCAGGAAGCTCTAAAAGCTCGAGCAATGAGGGTTTTGAAGCAAAAGAGAATGTGAGCTATAATAATCTGTTGTTACCTCGAATGTGATGAAGTTAAAGTGGCTTGTCAACAATCAAGTTCAATTAGTTGTTAATGAGTGTATACTGACATTTCAAGTCAAACGATTTGAGGTCTGGAATAAACTATTAAAGCACAGTAAACCACGCTCCTCTCTCTCTCTCTCTCGCACACACACACACACACACACACACACACACACGCACTCTGCCTCTCTCCCTCAGAATTTTGAAAGACATGGAAAGTTAAGATGCAAACTTGGTGATCCTTGGTGTGACAATACAACGAGAAATAGAAACAGTGGGTTAGTCATGTTTAAGGACTTTTTATCTGAGGTCTAGTTTTTTAAAGAGCTTCAGTAAATTGAGCTGGTTCCTTAATGCAGTTCCCACAAAAGCCATGCCGGGTTTTTAAAGAAAGATAAGAAAAAAGAGGAGACAATCTAGCTTCCTCTGTTTCTAATATGATTCTTCTACTGATATCACTTGGTTATATTTGAAGCAAAAGTAGCCAGACACTACTTAGGCGTAGCTTTCTCTATCAGCTGATGCGCACTTCTTTTGCTTGTTTTTTCAGTCTTAGATCATGTGTTGACATTTGGTTTTCAGAAATGCTTAAGCTGTCCATTGAATAATCGACAGGTATGAAGGTCAACGTGACATGCTATACAATCAGACGTATAACCTGGACCAGGTCTCATTTGCTGCTGATGGAATCAAAGATGCTCAGCAAACAGTATGTTAAATGGAGTTTTGCTCTTTCCTGAGTTACATTTTCACAATTCCAAACTCCAAATTTTGTCCTACTGCATATTGCTGTATATCGATTGCTTGAGTGGATAATTCTTATCTGCATTACCCCAAAAGGAGAAGACACCATTTCCATCTTGATATTCCACAAGTCCATAAACATTTTTTGTTTAAGTTCATGTATGCATAGTAGCCTGCAAATCGGAGATCTAGAACATATTGTGAAGCATCATTTTGTTTTAACAACGCATGCTCCTTGAGTTCTAAAATGCCTTACTTTAAACTTTTGACTGTTTGCTATTTATGGAAGTAGAGAAAAATTAGCTTAAATTATTGACTGGCAATCATCCAGCATGATTACGGATGGTTAGGCTTACGAGTTGCTGTGGTTGACAGACTTTTCAGCTATGTGAAATTCATGTTAAAGTTGTCTTTTTCTTGGTAGCGCCCCATCGGGCACAGCTCAAGGCTTGTCAAGCGAAGCTTATTCTGTAACCTGATTGGAACCTGCTGCCTACCTCCCTAGAGGTAGGAGGACAACCAAATTTGTCATGAGGAAGGGATTTCTTTTTGTGTGTCCTAGAATTTCTTATTCTCCAATTCGTTCCATTTTAGTTTGAAAATTGGTGTTTGAAGGCACAATTGAACAATTGGATTCATTTGTTTGGAGTGGGATTTGCAATTATTAACTTGGTTTTGTCTCTTCAGATGGCGGCTTTAAAGTCAGCAAACAAAGAATTAAAAGGAGTGATGAAAACTGTGAATATTCAAGACGTAGATGTATGTATTCAGCATTACTGTTATATGTTTTCTTTTAAGTATCCCTAAGATTCATCTTTTCTTTTTTATTTATATCTATGATTGTGAATTTTATCCATATTGTGATGGTCTTCTGTGTAAATATAGAACTTACAAGATGAAATGGTGGACCTGATGGATGTAAGCAATGAAATTCAAGAGACTCTTGGTAGAAGCTATGGTGTGCCTGATGACGTTGACGAAGAAGAGCTCATGGGTGGTAAGATTTTTTTAGCACTTGTACATTTGAATATTCTAGTGAAAGCATGTTTGATGAGCAGTTAGTTACTTCTTTATCAGAGCTTGATGCTTTGGAAGCGGACATGGAGACTGAAGGTGAAGGTGTCCCTTCATATTTACAACCTGACAAGGAACCAGATCTTGATTCAGAGCTTAACTTGCCATCAGCACCAATGGGGCATACACCAACACCAGCAGGCAGAGCTAACACCCAGGTAAAATCAGATAGAGCATAACCTCAATCGACCTCTTCTCTGTTAAACATGTATGTATGTATGTATGTATGTATGTATGTTTGGAGATAATTACTTACTTTTAGTATATATTTTACCAGTATTATTAGAAGTCATGTGCTTTGTCGCTTAAAGCGATGTGAAGCAGGGTGTTATCGCTTTATGAGGGAGGCTATGCGCTTCAGAGAAGTGTGCGCGTGAAAGAATGATGCGCAAATTGATCCCAATGAGAAGTTGATTTTGTTAATCTAACTTAAAAGAGTTGGATTAGTATCAACCTTATTGAATATTGGATGCTAAAATTAATTGTTTATTGAACATATTTGATCATTATAGTACTAAATTCATATATTTTTTGAATTTATTAATGTTCCATAAATTGTGCGCTTCCCTTGGAAAAGCTTCTTTGCCTCCCACAAGATAGGGGTAAGGTCTTGTGACACTGCCCTCTCCAGACCCCACTGTGTGGGATTACATTGGGTATGTTGTTGTCGTTGTTGTAAATTGTACGCTTCCCTTACTTTTCGCTTCAAGCCACTTGACCTTGACCCCCTTTTTCGCGCTTTTCGCTTTTAGAAACACTGTTTTAACATAAATTACATCATATATCTTAAGCATTAGGTACTGCATCTTTCTGAATAACAGACAAGTTATTATCTGCTTTCGAAAGTACAACATCCCAGTCCTCAATTTTCTCTCTTGGCAGTTGCTCAGTACTGCGCATGTTCCTTATTTTTCGTTTGATGTTTAACTATGTTGACACCTTTTTCTGACTTGTGATGCACAGGCTGATGATGAACTAGGATTACCTGCTGTCCCTCACGCATCGCTTCGTGGTTAGGAGAGTTTTGGAATAGCTTGGTGTAAACATAGTGTGCTGTGAACATATGCTTGTTGCTAATTACTTCTTCAATAGGAGTAAGGTTGATTTGTCATAATAATGACCAGGTTTGTGATTAAAATTGTATGCTCATACTCTTCCGAGTTTATAAGACGCGTCTTTTTTCCATTTCAGTCTCTCTCTCTCTCTCTTACTGAATGTTGATGCCACTCGCTGTTGTGCTATCTCTAAACAGCTGTTTTT
>AWOL01S0016337.1:98610-181573 GCA_000715115.1 Nicotiana otophora | reverse complement strand
GGGGGGGGTTGGTTCATGCAATCATGCCTGTAAATCATGTCATTTGCCTCGAAATGGAGAGCAGCACTATCAGTGTACTTTAACTGTTAGTAGGGGTGTGTATGGATATCATTTCCCTAAAAAGAAATCAAACCAAGTAAGTTGGTTTTTCAAATATTGAAATCAAACCAAACCAATTAAGTCGGTTTTTTATCGATTCGGTTTATGACAGTTTTTATCGTTTTTTTGGTTTTTTTTTGTTATTTATCGGGGTTTTTCTTAAATATGAGACATACACAATCAAAACACATATTCCGGTGGCTATATTTTCAAAGTAACACTATCAACCCAATTGTTCTATGAGAAATCTATTATTTACCAAGATATATTGATGATAATTGAATCAAATAGTGATAAATAATTTAAGGGCTCAATTAAAAACAGATTATTTTTAATATGAAATAGATTCTTGTATTTAGCAAAAAGAAAACTACCAATCAAATTAGAATGTTAAGGCAAAGAACTAATATTATACCATCAAGAACTATACTAAAAGTGCAAATAATCGTGTACTATAAAAATTTAGAAACTTTGTATAAGAATATACATATATATATATATATATATAGGTGTAATAAAAAAAATCAAATAGCTACTTCTATAGTCGGTTTGGTTTGATTTTTTCGGTTATTTTTATATTAAAACCAAAACCAAACCAAATTTCACCAGTTTTTAGAATTCAAAACCAAAACTAAACTAAACCAAAAAAGTATTAGTTTTTTTGGTCGGTTTGGTTCGGTTTTTTGGCTTTTTGTGAACACCCATAACTGTTAGACTGTCATTGTCATTTCCCCCGAGAAATTCTGGTCTGAAACTGTTTTGAGACAAGATATGCTTATCTTAGAAGTATATGTGATTGTTAGGATTTCTTTACGAAGCGATGACTATTGTTCATTAGGTTGCTTTTTATGGGCCGACAAAATTTTAGGAGATTCGGGGTTGATCGCCGGAATTCATGCAGATGCGTGGACTATAGCACACAAAAATTTGGGAATCGTCCTAAATTCCTGTTTTATGGCCCTAAAAGGCTAAAAACGAGGAACGGTCATGACAAAACGATGACTATTGTTCACTAGGTTGTTTTTTATGGGAAGTTCTTTGGAGATGTCCGGAGATGAAAAGTATTCTGGTGGCTTATATTAGGGTGATTAAGGACATATATGATGGAGCTAAGACTCGGGTTAGGACAGTGGGGGACGACTCTGAGCATTTTCCGGTTGTTATGGGGTTACACCAAAGATGTGCGCTCAGTCCGTTCTTATTTGCTCTGGCGACGGACGCACTGACACACCATATTCAGGGGGAAGTGTCATGGTGTATGTTATTCGCCGATGATATAGTTCTGATTGATGAGATACGAGGCAGTGTTAATGAGAGGTTGGAGGTTTGGAGACGAGCGCTTGAGTCTAAAAATTTCAAGTTGAGCAGGACTAAGATAGAATACGTGGAGTGCAAGTTCAGCGGCGTGTAGGGAGAAGCGAACTTGAACGTGAGGCTTGCCTCTCAAGTCATCCCCAAGAAAAGGACCTTCAAGTACCTGAGGTCGGTTATCCAGGGGGGATGGGGAGATTGGCGAGAATGTCACGCACCGTATAGGTGTAGGGTGAATGAAATTGAGGCTAGCGTCTGGCGTCTTGTGTGACAGAAAAGTGCCTCTGGAACTTAAAGGTAAGTTTTATAGAGCGGTGGTTAGGCCGACCATGTTGTATGGTGCAGAGTGTTGGCCAGTCAAGAATTCTCATATCCAGAAGATGAAAGTTGCAGAAATGAGGATGTTGAGATGGATGTACGGGCACACTCGGCTGGATAAGATTAGGAATGAAGATATCCGGGTGAAGGTGAGTGTGGCTCCCATGGAAGACAAGATACCGGAAGCTAGGCTTAGATGGTTCGGATACATACAGAGGAGAAGCCTGAATGCTCCTGTAAAGAGGTGTGAACGGCTGGCCCTAATGGGTATGAGGAGAGGTAGAGGGCGGCCTAAGAAATATGGGAGAGAGGTGATCAGGCAGGACATGGTGTGACTGCAGATTTTCGAGGACATGGCCCTTGATAGGAAGTTGTGGAGGCCGAACATTGGGGTTGTATGTTACGAGATAGGATGCTAGTCTGATAGTGTTTTGTTTTAGGCTGCTAGAGCTCCAGTTATGTCATTAGTACTTCATTAGGGTTGTAGGTTAGGCTGTAGGAAGCTAGTCTGGAAGTGCTTTGTGTTAGGATGTTAGTGGCTCTTGTTGTATCCATTGTATTCCATCGGGTCCGTGGTACTGTGCCATTGTTACTGCTTAGTGTTACTACTTTTCTCTCTATTTTCTGGTTATTACTTTACTGGTGTTATCTTTCTAGATTCCTTTGATGTTACTGTTACACTGTCTAGTTTCATCTTATTGTACCGATGGTCTATCAGAAACAACCTCTCTACTCCTCCAGAGTAGGGGTAATGTATGCGTACACACTACCCTCCCAGACCCCACTTGTGGAATTTCACTGGGCTGCTGTTGTTGTTATTGTTATTATTGTTGCTATCGTTTTTTATGGGTCCGCAAAATTTTATGAGATTCGTGGCCGGTCGCCCGAATTCATGCAGATGGCGTGGATTATAGCACACAACTGGGGACCTGAATTCCTATTTTATGGCCCTAAAATGCCAAAAAACGAGGAACGGTCATGGCTAAGCGATGACTATTGTTCATTAAATTATTTTTATGAGCCCGCAAAATTTTAAGAATTCGGAGTCGTTCGCCCGAATTCATGCAGATGGCGTGGACTATAGCACACGAAAATTTGGGAATCGCTCTGAATTCCTGCTTTATGGCCCTAAAACGCCAAAAAATGAGGAACGTAACGATGATTATTATTCATTAGGTTATTTTGATGGGCCCACAAAATTTTAGAAGATTCGGGGCGATCACCCGAATTCATACAGATGGCGTGGATTATAGCACGCGAAAATCTGGGAATCATCCTGAATTCCTATTTTATGGCCCTAAAACGCCAAAAACGAGCAACGGTCATGGCGAAGCGATGATTGTTATTCATTGGGTTATTTTTGATGGGACCACAAAATTTTAGGAGATTCAGGGCGGTCGCCTGAATTCATGAAGATGGCGTGGACTATACGTGAATATCTGGAAATCGTTCTGAATTTTTATTTTATGACCCTAAAACGTCAAAACGAGCAACGGTCATGGCGAAGCGATGACTATTGTTCATTAGGTCTTTTTTGATTGGCTCGCAAAATTTTAGGAGATTCAGGCCGGTCGCCCGATTTCATGCAGATGGCGTTGACTGTAGCACACGAAAATCTGAAAATCATCCTGAATTCCTATTTTATGGCCCTAAAACGTCAAAATGAGCAACAATCATGACGAAACAATGACTGTTATTTATTAGGTCTTTTTTTATTGGCCCGTAAAATTTTAGGAGATTCGGATCGATCGCCCGATTTCATGCAGATGACGTTGACTGTAGTACACGAAAATTTGGAAATCATCGTGAATTTCAGTTTTGTGACACTAAAACAGGAATTATGACAATTATTGTGGGCATATCTTATATTCTGGGTGTGAGTCTTCTGGATTGTTAAGAGGATGACAGAATGGCTGACTAGAGGATAGTGCAAAATTTGCAATGTAAAAAGCTAAAAGATCTGTCTGTATTTCCCATTTTCGAGACTACAATAAATTGTATCCCCATTTTCAAACTAGGTAGTATATCTACAGAGATTAACGGTAAAATTTACATATTTCCTCCATCCCATGTTATGTGTCAGTGTTAGTACCTCCGCTCCATTTCAAATGCTGATTAAGATTTTTTTTTTAATTGTGACACACTTGTTAAGAAAATTATTTAATAATATTAGTTATCACTGTTGATTGATTAAAATATAATTTATCTCTTCTCAAAATGAGCTGTAACTATTGAGATTTGGGTGAAAATTATTTACATCCACCAAATTTGCTTTAAAAATCAAACTCCTGCTCCTCATGTCAAAGGTGACTTCTTAAAATGACTATTTTACCCTCTAAAATTTTTATCTCTCAATTATTTTTATTCTTTAATATAATAATATTTTTATATTTTAATTTATGTTATCGACTTACCTATAAATAAATTTAAAAAACTTTTCGAAACCAAAAAAAAGAAGTAGTAGCAGTCAAGCATATAAGTTAATGATATTCAATAGTCAAATAAATGAGAAAAATAAAAAATTACAATAAATAATTTACTCGTATCAGTAATTTTATTAATAGCAATCAAAACTCAGTCTATTTACAAAATTAAGAATATAAGAGAGTGAAACTTTTATAAATTATACAATGCAGATAATAAGAATTTAATGGACGAAAAATAGAGGTAAATTTATAATAAATTTGCAAAAATTATCTATTTATACATTACATGAACTTTAATTATAATTTAGAAAAGATATAGTAATTACAATCAAAATTCAAAAATTTATATACATGTAGAGAATAATAAAAATAGCGGATCTTAAAATCACACACACGCCAGCATACATTATATGCATTTTAATATACATAATATTAAAATAGTAATAATAATAAAATAGGAATACATTTTGTAATAAATTCATAATATGATTATTTTATTTATAATGTTAGTGAACTTAGATTAAATTATATAATAAGTTATAATATTTTTAATATATGAATAAGTACATGCATTAAAAAATATCTAAATAATATAAAAAATATATTACATAAATGGAGAGTCGAAAATGTCAAGGGTAAAGTAGACATTGCATAGAATAAAAGGATGAAATTGTTTAAAATTTGAAGGATGAGTTTGATTTTTAAAGTAAACTTGGGAATGTAAATAATTTTTACCCTTGATATTTGCATAAATCATATAATTGGAGCTAGGGTAGATTTGAAAACAATAATTAATGTCTCCTTGGTTTTCTAAAGTTACATTTGCTTTGGACCTAATTTGTTTATCTATAACGGCATTTAAAATGGACAAGATTTTTTTTTTTTTAACCGATAAAAGGGAATAGTATTTAATTAAGCACAAAGTTTAAATTAAAAATAAAGGACTTGAGACACTTATAGATTGACTATATGCAAGGAATCAAAATAAAACTTACTGTTAACAGTTGAATAACAGGTAATAATAGTTGAAAATGCTCTTTTACGTCTAGGGTTTATATCAAATCAAATTTTGATATTAAGAGTTACAAATTAAAATAAAACTATATACTTTAGGACTTAACCATTACTAAATGACAAAAGTTTATATGCCAGACAATTATTTTATATTTATTTGTTTTGTGTAAATTAGGTGCAGGTAACTCTTTCCGAGTATCGTGTCACTTTCTATTACTTTTTCCTAATGAAACATCTGTTTTTTTATATCAAAATGAGATCTCGACAAGTCATGTTAATAAATATAATGTAAAAATTCTATTATGGGATGGTGCTTAAATAAAAGATGTCTCTGTTGACATATTAAAAATGAAAGTATGTTACGTAAAAACAAAATTACTATAAAGGTTGTTTAACTCTCGTTTTAATTTATATGATATTATTTTCTTACCGATCATCTAAAAGTATATTATTTTTGCACAGGAAAAGAGTAATTGTGTTAACTAAAGTTATGTAGAGAAAGTAACCAAACAAACTTCTTTATCCTTAGCTAGAGGGTTCGGGTTCGAGCCTTGAACATAGAGTTGCCTTTGTTAGAGAGCATTTTATCTCAAATATAAGACTTCGGTGTGCATTCAGATTAAATCGGGCTCCTATATGAATACCGGACACCGAGTGAGAAACCAAAAAAAAGTAGGGAATCTTATAGAAATGTCCCAAATAAGTCTCAACTTACCAACTTCTAGCCATTAATCATAGACTTACCAAAATTAACCAAACACATAAAAATTTAAAAACCAAATAAATAAAGTTCTTTCTCTCCAAGAATCACACGCAAAAAATTCCTTCCATATTTTTAAGCAACATTAGATGCAAGACGGAAATGAAATTTCATGGATGCGATAGTAAATAAGGTGATGAAATACAAAATATATATATATACAAAATTCGAAACATCTAAGCAAAAAATGATATTTTTCAACGGGTATGGTTGAAATTTATTGAAAACATATAGATAGGTCAATATACAAAATGTGAGAAAGATTGGAGGTGATTTAGACTGATTTGGTATCAAAATTCATAGTTAAAATCGAGTTCAAAAAATTCTTCTCGACACATATATCAAACATGTATCACGAATGTATATCACACATAAGTATACATGGATATATATGTGATACATATGTGATATACAAATAAAACGCAATGTGATACACATATCATTTATATCATGTTTATCTTCTACTTCGAATTTTCAATCCAAAGAACCTCAAAACTCCAAAACTGAGATTCAAGCCACTTAAGATGTACCCAATCTATTTTAATAATACCACTAAAATAAAGTAAAAAATTAACTTTTTTACTATAAATAGTTAATTGACTAATATTAATAATATTTTATAAATTAATTAATTTTTATAATAAACTATTTATAAACGTACATAACAAAAAGTAACCAAAGAAACATTAAATAGTGTGCACGACCAAGACCAAAGGAACCTTTTATTCTAGACTCTTCTAATTTTCCCCTAATATCAACTCCCACCAACAAATCCTGACCGTTCAATTCCCTACCCACAAATAAAACCACAGATCTCTTTCACAAAGCAAACCCTCTCTTGTTCTCTCTTCTCCTTACCCAATTACGCCCACAACACTCTTCTTCTCGCCGCGCTTTTCATCGGTACGTATCGATCAAATTCGCACTTGTATTTCTATGTTAATGTGTTAATTTGATTTTAGGTTTTGATAGGTATCAAATTTTTGTGTAATTTGTTGATTATTTTAGCTGATTTGTTTGTTTTTTTTAAGTTTAATTTTGAGTAGTAAAGCGAATCGAAGATGTTTGGGAGGGCACCGAAGAAGAGCGACAACACAAAGTACTATGAGATCTTAGGTGTTCCTAAGACCGCTTCACCTGAAGATCTCAAAAAAGCTTACCGTAAAGCTGCTATTAAGAATCATCCTGATAAGGGAGGTGATCCTGAAAAGGTAACTGTTACTTTTTACTGTTTTATACCGGAGCTGATCTAACAAATAAGCTGAGTAGCTCATATTTATCGAAAATATACAGAGTAAAGATCTTTTTACACTATCGATGAATGCTTGTTAAGGAATTTACATGTAATTACCTAATATGTGACTTGATTGTGCAAATAGTTTTTTAGCTCAGTGCAAATACATGTGTGTGTGTGTGTGTGTGTGTGTGTGTGTGTGTGGAGGCGTGGTATTTCAATGTAAAGATCTTTTTACACTATCGATGAATGCTTGTTAAGGAATTTACATGTAATTACTTAATATGTGACTTGATTGTGCAAATAGTTTTTTAGCTCAGTGCAAATACATGTGTATGTGTGTGTGTGTGGAGGCGTGGTATTTCAATGCTGACTTTGCCTCAGTTTCTCCCTCGGATTATTCTATATTTGTACAAATTTATTGAATTTCCTAAGACATACATAGGGTTCTGTACTACCCATATCCTAAAGCCTACCTGTCAATTTAAATATTGGAAGTGCCTTGGTTTCTTACACTTATAAATCTATCATCTGGTGTTTATGGGGTTTATCTTCATAGATTATCTTATTCAGCAATCACTGTTGTTTGTATATCTCTTTAGAAAGATGGGTATTTTGGAATCTTTTTTGTTTACTTTATTTATGTCCCTCATAGCTCTATCAGTAGGTCTTCTTTGAGCTAAGAAAAGTGATTTTCTGGTGGTAAAATTGGAAAGAGAAGTTAATTCTATGATTTCTACCATTGACTAAATTAAGCTGATGAACTAGTTTGGGATTTGTTAGCTAGATGAAACCTTATCTTCCATTGCACATGGTGGCTTGATAGTTTCTGTACATTAAGCTGACTAGGAAAGGGTGGATATTTTGGATCTGATTTTGTTGCTTAGCAGAAGTAGGAGTCATTGACTTGTTGGTGTTAAGCTTCTTTGTTGTGTAATAATTGAACCCTCAAACTTCCTCATTGTTAGGAAGAACTCTGATGTTAAAGACACTTTTTAATTGCAATCACACAGATATTATGTGATGTTTTGAGTAAACACCTTCAGGTGTTTCAAAACAGAGTTAATTTTTTATCTCCCCTTCTAATATGCACTCTTAGTGTCAATATCATTTTCTGATAATAATTGTATTGATTATGCTTTAATAGTGGAGTCATAATGGTGTCACCTGCTGTCGAGTATAGTCGATGAATTTGCTGCATTTGTTTTTTGTTTATTTCAGTTTAAAGAGCTTGCACAAGCTTATGAGGTTTTGAGTGACCCCGAGAAGCGTGAGATATATGACCAGTACGGTGAAGATGCTCTCAAGGAAGGAATGGGTGGTGGAGGTGGTGGACACGACCCATTCGACATTTTCTCGTCTTTCTTTGGTGGCAGCCCGTTTGGTGGTGGTATGGGTATGTTTCTATGGCTGTTTGTTTGAAGTTGAATTTGGTGATTCCTTTTCATGATGCCTTCATTCTCTGGTATCCTTTATTTGATGTCCAGGTGGTGGAAGCAGTAGAGGAAGAAGACAGAAAAGAGGAGAGGATGTTGTCCACCCTCTCAAAGTTTCTCTGGATGATCTGTACAATGGGACGTCAAAGAAGCTGTCACTATCTCGCAATGTATTGTGCCCCAAGTGCAAGGGGTGCGTTTACAATGTTATTAGTTATGTTTAAGCATCATTTATCAACTTTTTATCTTTTATGTTTGTATGAGGCTCTGTTGAGGTTGGTGTTAAATTTTTAATTCCAGGAAAGGATCTAAGTCAGGTGCTTCAATGAAATGTTCTGGCTGTCAAGGGTCCGGGATGAAAGTCACTATCAGACAACTTGGCCCATCCATGATCCAGCAGATGCAACACGCTTGCAACGAGTGTAAGGGTACTGGTGAGACAATCAGTGATAAAGATAGGTGTGGACAGTGTAAAGGTGAGAAGGTTGTGCAGGAGAAGAAGGTGTTGGAAGTTGTTGTTGAGAAGGGTATGCAGAATGGACAGAAGATTACATTCCCGGGCGAGGCTGATGAAGCGGTAAGACATGCAGTTCAGCTTTTGAAGTACTTTACGTCATAATGACCAATTGTATATGAACATAATGAAAGGCCACTGATTCTCACATGTTCGTGTTTATATTTATTTTTTGCAGCCTGATACTATCACTGGGGACATAGTTTTTGTCTTGCAACAGAAGGAACATCCCAAGTTCAAGCGAAAGGGAGATGATCTTTTTGTAGAGCACACTTTGAGTTTGACTGAGGCCCTATGTGGTTTCCAGTTTATCTTGACTCACTTAGACAATAGACAGCTACTCATTAAGTCCCATCCTGGAGAAGTTGTCAAGCCTGGTAGGTCCACAGTACTTTAGTTGCTTATATATGCCGAGCACACTGTCTGTATGACTATCTCCTGCTGTTTGTGGAAATGGGGTGTGTTCTTATTTGATGAAGGGAGCATCTTCTATGAGAATCTCTTTCGTATGTATCAATCATTAATTTTGTTTTTGGCTCTACAGATCAATTTAAGGCCATAAATGATGAAGGGATGCCAATGTACCAAAGGCCATTTATGAGAGGAAAACTGTACATTCACTTTACTGTAGATTTCCCAGAGACATTATCCCTCGAGCAGTGCAAGAACCTTGAAGCGGTGTTGCCACCAAAACCCAAAACGCAAATGACTGATATGGAATTGGATGAGTGTGAGGAGACCACTTTGCATGATGTTAACATTGAAGAGGAGATGCGTAGGAAGCAGCAACAAGCCCAAGAGGCATATGACGAAGATGAAGACATGCATGGTGGCGCCCAGAGAGTTCAATGTGCACAGCAGTAATTTGGCACTGTTTTGGTAAACCAAAGTTGCATCAAGGAATTAACAGCATGAGTCTATTCTTGGTTTTTAAGTATTTGTATGACAAGATAATGACATTGTCAGGAATATTGCTTCTACAGTAAGATATAGTTTACTAGCTTATGATTTGGAATTTTACGTTTGCTAATTAATTCTACAATTGCTGGGGTGCGGCAGATTTTAGCAATGTCCTTTCCTACGTATTTTGAATTATATGATAGGTGCATAGTTTGTTCCTAAAACAAATGACTGCAAGAGTAGTATCTTGGACAGGTTATTCCAAATTAAATAATTAGCTGATGAGACCATATTTTGTACCATTATTAAATTATCATCCATTTATTATATACATTTTTCACATAAAAAAACGTATAGTGGGAGCCTTTCCTGCTGGTCCGGCTCTGGCCCCGCACATAAGCTTAGTGTACTGGTTGTCCTTTGCACTTTTATTATATACACTGCACGGGCCCCAATATTTTGAATTTTGATGTCGTTTTGTTAGTGTATAATCTAGCATCCACATAGTGACCCTAGAAAACTATAAATGATTTAGAATAGACATAAGTTCACAAAGACGGAAGCACAATTCTAACCTTGGAAAATAGTGACAAACATAGAACAATGTACGGCGAATGGCCAAATATACCCCTGTACTTTCGAAAATGGTTTAAAAATACCCCTCGTTATACTATTGGGCTATATATACCTTTTCCGTCATACTTTGGAACAAAAATACCCTTATTTTGGATGGAGTGCCACGTGTCAGCACCAGATGAAAACGACCAATTTCTTTTTTTTACCCGATTCGTTTTAAAAAACCCACCACCCGACCCGTTTTTAAATTCAGTTTTTTCAAAGCATATATTTTGTAAAAACTGTTTTTTTTTTTTGTAAAAACTGAAAAAAAAAAAGGAATTTGCAAAATATATATTTTTAAGTCTTTTCAGTTTTTTTAAAGTATTATTTTTGTAAACACTGAATTTTTTTTTTTTTTTAAAAATGCTTTAAAAACTGAAAAATATATATTCTGTAAAAAGTGAAAAAAAAAGAATTTGCAAAATATATATTTTTAAGTCTTTTCAGTTTTTTTAAAGTATTCTTTTTGTAAAAACTGAAAAAAAAATATTTTTTTAAAAAACTGAAAAAAAAGACTCCTAAAGCTGTGGACTACATATGCATTAGTTTTTAAAAAATAAAAATATTTTGCAAAATCTTTTTATTTTCAGGTTTTACAAAAAAAAAATACTTTAAAATTGAAAAAACTGAAAAATATTTATTTTGCAAATTCTTTTTTTTTTTCCAGTTTTTACAGAATATATATTTTTCAGTTTTTAAAGAATTTTTAAAAAAAATATTTTTTTCCAGTTTTTACAAAAAACATATTTTAAAAAAATTAAAAAGACTTAAAAATATATATTTTTCAAATTCTTTTTTTTTTTCCAGTTTTTACAAAAACAAATTTAGTTTTTACAAAATATATGCTTTAAAAAAACTGAATTTTAAAACGGGTCGGGTGATGGGTTTTTTAAAACGGATCGGGTAAAAAAAGAATTGGTCGTTTTCATCTGGTACTGACACGTGGCACTCCATCCAAAATAAAGGTATATTTATTCCAAAGTATGACGGGAAGGGTATATATAGTCCAATAGTATAACGAGGGATATTTTTAGACCATTTTCGAAAGTACAGGGGTATATTTGGCTCTTTGTCGAACAATATATATTGTCTCCCTAGACTGATTGAAACGAGCAAATATTTCCTTTTCTTCTACTCCCTTTATATACAAAATCAAACTCAAGCTACGTAATCAACCAAATGTATTTGCTCTCCATTCCCTGCCCACCATCCTATGCTACGTAATCAACTAAATGTATTTGCACTATGAACAAAAGAGATAACATAGTCCAACTTACAAATATTTGTGCATTACTGGAAACATCTACTATTGGGTACTCTTCAAATAACTTATTTTCCTGTTCCGAAAAGAGAAATAAGAAGTCAAATATTTTTTAGATAGAAAACATTAACTGATAAACGTCCCATAGCAAGAATTGAAAAATATCATGACATAAAGACATGTGCGCGTGCATATGCATGCGCGTGTGTTTGTGTGTGTGTGTGTGAGAGAGAGAGAGAGAGCATATACACAAACCAATCTGCAAACAAACTACTCGGAGTAAGAATCGAGTTATGGCCCTTTAGAGTAGAGGGCACAAAGTAAGTTGCCAAGATACTGTTACTACAATCTAAATTCTAAAGATGCATCGAAAATATAATCTTTTATTAAAACAGTATAGGATCTTCCTATCCTTGTGATTAAACCACTTAAGAATTAACGAAAAATAAATGCGAAGCCTTATGTTTTCTTTGATAAGCTAATGCTGACAACTATATGAAATGCAAATAATATCTAGAAAAGTTGGTCAATACATTTACTTGCCCTCAATTAAAGAAAAAAAAAATATTAAAATCATATGACTACCAAATAACACAAAAAGTCCACTCGTTATAAAGAACATACACGGATATAAAGTAAATATATCGATACATTTTTTGTCATTACTGCATAAATAAATATGGAATGATATTAATATTTCTCTTATGTTATTCCAACATTATCTTAGTGGGAGCTTTGTCAATATAAAAAAATTTGATTGCTCGTCAAGAAAAGGGAAATATAAAAAAGTGATCCACTTTGCTTTTCTCAAAATTTTCAGACTTTAATTCGAAAGTTTCTTCTTTGCTTCACGACATTGATAAAATGATTTATTTATTGTATTTATCACATAAAGTATCAAACTGAAGTTCCATAAGCCAAATATCCAAAGGAAACTGAGTATATGATTTAATTCAAGTACAAACTCTTCAGGACAATTGCAATATAGCACATATATTTTATATCTAAATATATTCAGTGAGCTGATAGTGCTCAAGAACCAATATATACCTCGGACATTGGGTTCTTTTGAATCTCCCTTTGATGAATAATCAGCTTCTACCAAAGTCAACAAACGAAAATAATTTAGAGTTCACGAAATATTGGAGAAGATATAAACAAACATAAAATTTTATTCAAGATATAGTTAGCTTAAAATGGTACTTACTCTATAACTTCCCAATCAAAAGTTAATCAACGAACTCGTAATGCTTGATCAACCAAGTACCATTGACGATTTTGTGTTATTCTGTCTGCAAGAGCACCTTATATTTGAAATGACACTCAGCCTAGGTAATATATATTTTTCTTTCTCAAAATTTTGGTTTGTTCCTGTCACCGCTTTTGCATAAACTGTACTTTTTTATAAGTGCATTTGTATATGTAATTTACAAAGACTTATAATCAAGGAAACAAACAAAGTTATACCATGTCACAGTTACCAAATATACTCTACAATAATCATGCAAAACTATCCTTGATTCCTTATTTTATTTGTCCTTAATCTTAGTAGATGAACTCATAGAACAGAAAATATCTCATGGTAATAATACAGTGTGCTAAAGAATTATTGTACTTCAACTCACAAATAAAACTCAATATCTAACAATAGTATAATTTTATGAAATATTTAATTCCGAAAGATAATACTACTACATGCTATTGTATCAAAAATCACCCTATCTATCAGCCAAATGAAAATTAAAGAAACTCTTGTAGTCACAAATAATAAGCAATATCAAAGCTAGAACTTTCAGATATGAATATAAAACCTCCTCGATCACCAGTTATTTCATACATTAGAATACTATCTTTTCTAAAAAGGAGAAAAGTTTTTGCATGCTAGATTTAGTCACCATATGTTCCATAATATTAAAAAGAATATAGCTGATCTTTAAACTTGTAAGTACAGTATAAAAACGATGAAATATTTTAAAAAGCACAAAAGTAAGCACACCAATTGATTCAAGTAACTGAATGCAGAGAGAGCTAGGCCTTACCATCAATAATCATAATGATAATCATAAACATGGAAAAAATAACTTATACCCAAAAAGAAGTGGAGAACAACATGTTGAGGCCTTGAGGGATAGAAAGAAGTGTACCAAGATACATAGTTCACAACCTTTGCCACTTGAAGTGATGGAGGAGGACCTTTGAGTACGCTTCCATGGCCTTGAAAATAATCTTTTTTGGGTTCTCTATAATAGTTTTAATTTACAAAAGTTAAAAGTAATCATCATGGAAGAGTGTTTTTTATACATACTATATGTATGTAAAAGCATAGTGCATATAGGAACGCAATAATATTTTCCATTAATAAATACACAAACCTGATAACCCATGTGCATTCGTGTGCTGAACTAACAAGAGAACAAACCAACTATCAAATAGTAACCAAGTGAATCAGTCAGCAAAGTATCCAAGATGGCAAGATCAATCTGTCACTTGTACTTTCGGTCAAAATATCTAAACAAAATATAAACTTAAAGAATATTCCAATGAAATTGCATAAAAGTGAAATATAATAAAAAAGAATGGGTGAAGATAACATATGCTGATTTAATACCTAGCTACTTGAACACATCAACAGATAATAAGACCATTTAAGCTTAAAGATGGGACAATCAGAATTCTCAATAAGACAAACAACTATAATTTATTGTTGAGTACACATTATATTAGCAAATACCAATAAACAGAAAATAAAAAGTAAAATAAATAAATTAAGCTACATCCTTAGCTCAGGTCTCCTCTTATACATGCCCTTATATCTCTACCCCTCTTGTATGTTTCTCAAAGTTGTTGCATACTGTTGCAAGTTCATATAATCTCTATCAATCATCAGTACTTTATTACTTACTCCTCCATTCCTTTACTTTCAAATCCCACTAACAATAATGAGTCATCGTATAAAGCAATCCCATTACATGCCCTTTAAAATACCTTCCCTATTACTTAAATTCCTACCCAGATAAACAAATTTAAATTCAAACAAACAGATGTTGCTCGAACACAACTTTTAAGAAGAGTTCCCAAATCATCTTAAGCCTTATTATCCCTTTCTAAGACATGAAATAATGAATAAAATCTGTCAATAAAAATTCACATGCACAAATTATTTTCAATAGTTATTCGACTTAATTCATCCAATTTATGTCATTCTCAACCCATACACCAATTTTAGTGCTTTATTAAAATTGGGTTATCATGAGTTCCAATGTTTCTTTTCCTCGTCTATGGAGAGTGAGGGGTGTGCAAAGAGACAGTTATGAAGAACCTGGAAACATACTCGCGATTCATAATTCATGAAAATATAAAATATACAAAAAGAAAGAAAAAAATGTAAAGAAACGAAAGAAGAAGAGATAGAGGCGAATCAACGAGAAGAAGGTAACAACAATGAAATTGGATGGAGAATAACCCTTAAAATGGTGATTGCTCATCATTTGGTTGGAAAATACGAAATTCAAGGAAATTCATTCATGAAATTAGAAATAGTTAAACAAATCAAAAAGAAACAAAGAAAGAAAGAGATGAGAGCAAAGATTGAGAGAATGATACCTGAAATTTAATAGATAAATAAGAAGATGAAAAGAGTTATTGTTGAAAGTTTGAAGAAGGAGAACTGAAGTACTCCTCCGATGTGTTGGAACAGAAGATATGGAAGTCGGAAGATGTTTCTAGACCCATGTCGTGTATGGAGGATGATGAAAAAAAAAGGTCGAAAGAGATAGAGTTAGGTACAAGCACTTTTTCCTTTGAGCAAAATGACAATTTTGCCCCGTGATCGACCATCTCTCCTTTTCTTTTCTATATAATAGAAATTTTTCACATAAAACTCTAATCTTAATCTTCTGCTTTTTTTCAGACCACCTTACTCTTGACCTCTTTTAACTCCAACAGAATTCATGCTATCCAAAACCTCCGTCTTATTCTTTGACGAACTATTGATTATTTCTTTAATAAAATATTCTTCCTTACTCTATACAAGTAGAATACAACACCAAGTTTCACATAAGAATTCCTAGTTTTTTCTGTCTATTTTATCCTATTCCGTGTTATCGGATTATGTGTCTGTGAAGCATCACTTGTAAGAAATCAGACTTGGGTTTTGGCGGGGGTGGGGGAGGAGGATTTCTAGCTTAAATTTTTAATAATCTCGGAGTTCATAACGTAATTAAAGTGCTCGAAGGGTATAAGGACTTGCACGGTTTAAGCGAAGTATTTGATATAATATGCGTATAGAATATGAACTAATATGGTAGGACGGATACTTAAGAATAAATAAAATCTTATTTGCTCACTGTGTTGAAATACAACACTGGATGCATTTGTCCTTATAATGGCAATACGATGATGTATGTAAAAGGAGTACATCTATTTTATATGTAAGGAATTAGCAAAAAATATACAAGGATCTTGGTCACCAATAAAAGACAAGTAGGCCAGGGGTAGAGAAAATAAAAAGACGTTCTAAATGACAAAATTTTTGCTTTTATTTGGAGTCAAAATGTAGCATGGGTGCCAGCACGTTCAAACAAATTTGCATATAATTAAATATAAGTGGGCCAGCCCCACTTCTTAGTGTTTTCCTACTTTGGAGAACCTTGGGATGGCTCAAGGGAAAGCTGTTTTAAAACCTCATTAGCTCTAGAATCAAATTAAGAAAAAAAAAAGAAGATGCGAAAGACTTACTTATGCCTGACGACCGCGTTAAGGATTAACAAAGAAGAACAATTGTTTGATCTGTTGCTTGGGTCATTATTGTTCGAGGATACATAATTAGTGTGAGCAAAGAACTAGAAAGCTTGAAAATTTTCTTGTGCAATTCAACCAATAATCAGATATGTAGATATATAATCTTATCCCTGTAGTATGCCTTGGATTACATTAGGATTGATGTGGATATCAAATTCTTTAGAATGATGACAAGAAGTAAATTGAAAGCAATTTGATAATTCTAAACCCATTTGAGTTGCTGCCAGTTATTTTTTGAGATTGGGAACAAGATTAGAAATATTAAAATAATGGAGAAATTATTTTCATCTAGTAATGGATAAAGCTTTAAGGGTAAAGTGAGGATCAGATTTGAATGTTGCTAGAGTATTTGGATTATTATTAGGGTCATAGGTTTTGGATGGTGTTATTTAAATATAGACATGTAATATTTTTGATACTAAAATATGTTTCTTCCTTTTCATATACCAAGTGGTCAAGGATATTGCAGCAGTAAACTTGACAGAGAAAATATATTTTTTTTCACATTAAGTGTCGATTATATTGAGTAATTCATGATTTAGAAATTAGTTCAATTGGTGGTGAATTGAACTTGTTAAGTATGTCTAATGATCCTAGCCAAAATATTTGTAGATCGTGAGTTGTTGAACTCCCGCGAAGTTTGAAAGGACGAATTGAAGTTAAGACTTGAGGTGAGTTGAGGTTTACTTTCCTAGTAGGAAATTCCATTATAACTCTTGTACTTGATATGTTAGATAAAGCTAAGTCATGTCTTCTCGTGATCCAATACTCAATTCATTTATTCTTATTCAGTACGACATTATATGTGACATGAATACATGCTTATGTGTATTACCAATTGTTATGTGCTTTTATTTATTGATATTCACATTCAGTAGGGAGAAGTGGCCAACCTCCCTCAGCGTGAGAGCCATGATGTCGGGGTTACCTACCCCACGCTCACAGGTGCCAACTGTTTGTTGGGGAGGTACGCCGACACTCCCCCGTACGTATTCCCAGATGCTCACGTACGCAGGGCCATTATGTGTAACAATTAACTTTGCAAAGTCACATCTTAAAATATATATAACTTAGTTTCTATTTCAGATATTAGTTATGGGCTCAATTTCTACGTTAAGTTTTAGTTTCAGCTTACAGTTCCAGTTTCCAGCTTATTACTTGGTTGTAAAATTTTATATGATTTATATGATTTTTCGTTCTCTTTTCTTTGTTATATTTTCCCAGAAGGTCTCGCTCCGCCTTTTTAGGAGGTAGCCTATGAGACTTACTGGGTATCTTTTGATGGTACTTAGCCCGTTTGGGCCTGCTACATCGTATTGCAGGTATTGAGGACACAGGTAACGAGGCATGTGACTAGAGGAGATAGTCTAGATTCAGTTTACAGACTCCGTTAATTCACCCCAGCGGTAGCGAACCCTTTTCAGACTATTATTTATATTTTTTTTCTTTACGTTTATTTTATTTTTGGGGATGCCTCGGTAGGCTATGTATTTTAATTATTTTTCAGATTCTAGAGGCTCATGACTTGTTAGTGGGTCAGTATTAAAATAGTTTGGGATTTATCCTTTATTTATTATTTTTATCAGCCAGCTTAAGAACTGCAACTTGATTAGAATTAATATTTAAGCACGTAGATTCTTTGCTATTGAACTTGAAGTTTTATACAAATAGTACAGGGTTCACTCAATGAGTGGTAAGGGTTGAGGACCAATCACGTCCCATCTCAATTTGAGAGCGTGACAAGTTGGTATCAGAGCAACCAGGTTTGAGAAGTCCTAGGGAGTCATGAGCCGTGTCTAGTAGAGTCTCATTTTTGGGTATATTATGCACCATACTTATATCTGGGAGGCTGCAGGACATGTTAGGAAGATTTCTTTTCTTTGACTCTTACATCGTGCGTTAGAGCTAAACGTTTCAGAATTCTAACACCCATTTATCTCTCGTTTCAGCGCAAAGAAGATGGTTAGAACAAGATCAACTTCATCCTCTGCTGCTAATAGTGTTGAGATACCAACTGCTAATCATCAAGAAGCAACACCAGAGGTGCAAGCCGCACCAACAGCACCGGTTGCAGTTAGAGGACGTGACATAGGTAGAGGTAGATGTCAAAATGCTAGGGGTAGAGGTGAAAATGCCAGAGGTAATCATGCTCGTGGTAGGGTCACTAGACAGGCACAAGCTCCACCTCAGTAGGTTGTTAATGATCGGGTACCACCACATCAGCAGGATAATCGAATTGACAGAATTTTGGACTTTCTGGAGTCCCTAGCCCCTCCAGCTGGTGGTCGGGCCGCATGTGTTCATGCTCCTCCTCAGGACCCTCATGATTCAGATGAAGAGGTTATAGGAGATGATTTTCAAGCTCCACTCGAGGTACCACCACCAATTGTCCCTGCAAATATTGCCCAGACAGTGCAGTTACCAACAGAAAAAATTGATCCACATACCTTTCTGAGATTAAACCCTCCTACTTATAATGGTACAGATAAATCAAATGAACCAATGTTATTTTTGGAAGATATACAGAAAATATTTGTTTCTTTGGGTTGTCTTGAAACACAAGCCACAGAGTTGATTGGGTTTCGATTGAAGGGTGCAGCAGGACAATGGTGGAGAGGTTACAAAAAGGCTAGAGATTCTACATTACCGCCACTTACTTGGCCCCAGTTCAAAGAAGCTTTGAGGGCCAAGTTTTTGCCTAGCAGTCGGATGGATGAGTTTCGACGTCAGTTCGAATATCTTAAATAGGGTACCATGTCAGTGACTGAATATGAGATAGAATTTACAAAATTGGCAGAGTATGCACCTAATTTGATACCGACAGAGAGAGAAAAAATGAGAAGGTTCATTGAAGGCTTGAATCCACATATGAAAAAAGATATGACTTCACATCAGGATGACAAGACTTATCTTCAGGTTGTCAGTATCGCTACGCACAAGGAGGCTTTTGATAAAATCACCAGGGAAGCTAGAGATAACAGCAAGAAGGTCAGAACAATAGGTATTTATAGTGGATTTTCAGTTGGCGGTAAGAACATGAATCATTCAGCTCACATTCGATCAACGACTCACTCATCTCCTTATCCAGCTCCACTTAGACATGGTCTGCAGAGTAAGGGTCAGGCCCCTCAGGGGAAAAGATCAACTAGTCAGGGCTAACCTCGGTTCTCCTATCCTATATGTCCTTCGTGCAGTAAATGACATCCAGGGAAATGACTTTTAGGCCAGAAAGGTTGTTTCCACTGCCATGATACGGGTCATATTAAGAGATACTGTCCAAGGCTTGGACAAGCTCCAGGGAAGGCTCCAACTACTCAGGAAGCATTCATAGGTAATTCTGCAATTGCACCTCCTCTAATTCGGGAACCTAATACTCAGACTGGGCGTGGTGCCAATAGAGGTGGAGCTTAGGGAGGAGGCGGACCAGCCAGATTCTATGCAGTTCTAGATAGGCAGAATGCGGAGGCATCTAACAAAGTTATTAAAGGTATTCTCTTAGTTTGTAGTCGCTCTGCTTATGTATTAGTTGATCCTAGTTCAACTTTCACCTATGTGTTTTCTTATTTTTGTGTCGAGTTTGGAAAAGCACCAGAACAATTAGGGGCTCTGTTTGAGGTTTCCACACACATAGGGGAATCTGTTAAAGTTGAATATATATTCAAAAATTGCATCATCACAGTTTAGGGCCGGGAAACATTAGCCGATTTAAACTTATTAGATATGGTTGACTTTGACATCATAACTGGTATGGACTGGTTATCTTCTTGTCATGCTATAGTTGATTGTCACGCGAAGACAGTTAAATTCTCATTTATTGGGGAAGATCCAGTTATAATTAGAGGTGAAGTGGGTACGCCTATAGGTAAGTTTTTTTCTTACCTTAAGGCTAGAAAACTAGTGAGCAGCGGGTGTTTGGCGTATCTAGCACATATGCGGGATATGAAAGCTGACTCCCCAATGCTTGAATCATTACAGATTGTGAAAGAATTTTCAGAGGTGTTCCCGGATGATCTCCCAGGGATACCACCAGATAGGGAGATTGAGTTTGGCATAGACACATTGCTAGGAACTCAACCAATCTCGATTCCTCCTTACAGAATGGCTCCAGCTGAGCTAAATGAACTTAAGAAACAGTTACAAGACCTCTTAGATAAGGGTTTTATTCGAACTAGTGTTTCACCCTGGGTGCTCTAGTATTGTTCGTGAAGAAAAAAGATAATTTCCTACGGATGTGTATAGATTACCGCTAGTTGAATAAGGTTACTATCAAAAATAAATATCCACTACCCAGGATAAATGACTTATTTGATCAGTTACAAGGTGCTAGGTATTTCTCAAAAATAGATCTGAGGTCGGGATACCATCAGTTGAAAATCAAAGAAGCAGACATCCCGAAAATAACTTTCAGGATTCGGTATGGTCACTATTAAATTTTAGTAATGTCCTTTGGATTGACAAATGCACCAGCGACTTTTATGGACTTAATGAATAGAGTCTTCAAGCCTTTCTTAGATTCCTTTGTTATTGTATTTATCGACGATATTTTGGTATATTCTCGTAGCCAAAAAGAGCATGAGAATCGTTTGAGAACAGTTCTTCATATACTCAAGGAGCGTCAGCTTTATGCCAAATTTTCCGAATGTGAATTTTGGCTCGATACAGTTACATTTTTGGGACACGTGGTCTTGAGAGAAGGCATTAGAGTAGACCCACAGAAAATAGTAATAGTTAAAAGTTGGCCTAGGCCGGCGACCCCTACAGAGATTCACAGTTTTTTAGGATTGGCAGGTTACTACCGTCGTTTTGTTGAAGGGTTCTCTTCACTAGCTGCCCCATTGACAAAGTTAACTCGGAAAGATGTAAAGTTTCAATGGTCTGAAGCTTGCGAGAAAAGTTTTCAAGAACTCAAGAATAGGTTGACTACAACCCCAATCCTGACTCTACCTAGCCCTACAGGTGGATTTGTGATCTATTATGATGCTTCCAGAGTGAGGTTAGGATGTGTTCTTATGCAGAATGACAAGGTAATTGCTTATGCTTCTAGGCAGTTAAAGAATCATGAGAGAAATTATCCTACCCACGATCTTGAGCTAGCGGCAATTATCTTTGCTCTAAAAATATGGCGTCACTACCTTTATGGAGAGCAATGTGACATTTATACAGATCATAAATGTTTGCAATATATATTCAAGCAGAAAGAGTTGAACCTGAGATAACGCAGGTGGTTGGAATTACTTAAGGATTATGATTGTAATATCCTTTATCATCCAGGCAAAGCGAATGTGGTTGCTGATGCTCTGAGCAGAAGATCTATGGGGAGTTTGGCCAGGTTGTCTGTGGTCGAACGTCCAATAGTAACAGAAGCCCAACAAATAGCTAGCCAAGGGGTTCGTCTTGATGAAAAGTGTGATGAAAGGTTGATAGCAAGTATGGGTGCTAAGTCTACTTTAATAGAGCAAGTTAAAGCCAAACAATTCGATGATGCTAGCTTGCTTAAGCTCAAGGAAGGTGTCCTTAGTGGCAAGATTTAGAATTTTTCACTTGATGAGAATGGTGTGATGAGACCTAGTGGTCGCTTATGCGTGCCTAATATAGATGATCTTTGAAGAGCAATTATCGTAGAAGCTCATAGCTCCAGATACTCAATACACCCAGGTTCTACTAAAATGTATCATGATTTGAAGGATATTTATTGGTGGGATAATATGAAGCGAGATATTGCAGATTTTGTATCATGGTGCCTAAACTGTCAGCAAATAAAAGCTGAACATCAGAGAGCAGGAGGCTTAGCTCAAGTCATTGAAATACCATAATGGAAATAGAAACGAATAAATATGGATTTTGTGGTTGGTCTGCCGCGAAATTTTAAGAAACACGACTCTATTTGGGTCATAGTAGACCGACTCACTAAGTCAGCTTACTTTTTTCCAGTTAAAACAACCTACACAACACCCCAGTATGTAGCATTATACATAAAAGAATTTGTTCAGTTGCATGGTTCTCTTGTGTCCATTATTTCTGATAGGGGTGCTCAGTTTATTGCCCAGTTTTGGATGAGTTTTTAGGAAGGTCTCGGTACTCGAATTAATCTAAGTACAACCTCTCACCCTCAAACAGATAGGTAGGCTGAGAGGACAATTCAGACCTTAGAAGATATGTTACGAGTACGTGTTCTCGATTTTAAAGGAAATTGGATGATCACATGCCTTTGATTGAGTTCACATATAATAATAGTTATCAAACAAGTATTCAGATGGCCCCCTTATATGGGAGGAGGTGTCGTTCACCTATCGGATAGTTTGAGATAGTGAAACAAAGCTTATTGGGCCAAACATAGTACAAGATGCCTTGGAAAAGATGAAACTAATTAAGGAACGACTTAAAATAGCTCAAAGCCGACAAAAGTCATACGCAGATATAAGACGCCGCGATCTTGAGTTCAAAGTGGGTGACTATGTAGTTTTAAAGGTGTCTCCAATGAAGGGCATCATGAGGTTTGGTAGAAAAGGGAAGCTTAGCCCGAGATATATAGGGCCTTATCCGATTCTTGAAAGGATTGGGCTTGTGGCGTATCGTCTAGCTTTACCTCTAGAGTTATCTTCAGTGCATCCAGTTTTTTATGTGTCCATGCTAAAAAAGTACTTTCACGACCCGAGTCATGTAATTGATAGGCAGGACATAGAGTTTGATGATACTCTGTCATATGAGGAGGTCCCTGTAGCTATAATAGACAGGCAGGTTCGTAGACTTCGAACCAAAGATGTTGCTTCGGTAAAAGTAATATGGAGCAACCATTCAGCTGAGGAAGCTACATGGGAGCCATAGGAATCCATGAAGGAAAAGTATCCCTATTTATTCGAGATTTCAGGTACATAATTCATTTAATACTTTAAAATAATTAGATTAGCAAGTTATGGGATATTTGTGCTTATAGTGATGTAAAGCGGCTTTAGCGGGTATATTGGTATGCCTTAATATTGTATTTTATTGGACTAAGTAGCTGGAGGTATGAAATGTTATTGTTGGGTTACTTGGAAAGGTTGAAAATTTTGGATAACTCCAGTTACAAAGGAAACTCTGTCGAAAGTTTTGAAAATTTTAGGAGTTAGTCAAATTTTGGGGTCCTAAAATCTTTCTTTTTGACTAAAGAACAATTACGACACAACATTCGAGAACGAATGTTCCTAAGTGGGGGACAATATAAAGCCTCATAAATTTCTAGCTTAAAATTTTTAATAATCTCGGAGTTCATAATGTAATTAAAGTACTAGAAGGGTATAAGGACTTTCACGGTTTAAGCGAAGTATTTGGGATAATATACGTATAAGATATGAACTAATATGGTAGGACGGATACTTAAGAATAAATAAAATCTTGTTTGCTTTCTGTGTTGAAATGCAACACTGGATGCATTTGTCCTTATAATGGCAATATGATGATGTATATAAAAGGAGTACATCTATTTTATATGTAAGTAATTTGCAAGAAATATACAAGGATCTTGGTCACCAATGTAAGACAAGTGGGCCAGGGGTATAGAAAATAAAAAGACTTTCTAAGTGGCAAAACTTTTGCTTTTATTTGGAGTCAAAAAGTAGCATGGGTAGCAGCAGGTTCAACCAAATTTGCATATAATTAAATATAAGTGGGCCAGCCCCACTTCTTAGTGTTTTCCTTCTTTGCAGAACCTTAGGATGTCTTAAGGAAAAGTTGTTTTAAAACCTCATTAGCTCTGGAATCAAATTAAGAAAAAAAAAGAAATTGCGGAATACTTACTTGTGCCTGACGACCGCGTTAAGGATTAATAAAGAAGAACAATTGTTTGATCTGTTGCTTGGGTCATTATTGTTTAAGGATACATAATTAGTGTGAGCAGAGAACTAGAAAGCTTGAAAATTTATTTGTGCAATTCAACCAACAATCAAGTATGTAGATATATAATCTTATCCTTGTAGTATGCCTTGGATTACATTAGGATTGATGTGGATGTCAAATTCTTTAGAATGATGACAAGAGGTAAATTAAAAGCAATTTGATATTTCTAAACCCATTTGAGTTGATGGCAAGTTTTTTTTTTTGAGATTGGGAACATGATTAGAAATATTAAAATAATAGAAAAATTACTTTCATCTAGTAATGGACAAAGCTTTAAGGGTAAAGTGAGGATCAGATTTGAATATTGCTAGAGTATTTGGATTATTATTAGGGTCATAGGTTTTGGATGCTGTTATTGTATGGACATGTAATATTTTTGATACTAAAATATGTTTCTTCCTTTCTATATACAAAGTGGTTAAGGATATTGTAGAAGTAAGCTTGACAGAGAAATATATATATTTTTTCACATTAAGTGTCGATTATATTGAGTAATTCATGGTTTAGAAATTAGTTCAATTGGTGGTGAATTGAACTTGTTAAGTATGTCCTAATGATCCTAGCCAAAATATTTGTAGATCGTGAGTTGTTGAACTCCTGCGAAGTTTGAAAAAACGAATTGAAGTTAAGACTTGAGGTGAGTTGAGGTTTACTTTCCTAGTAGGAAATTCCATTATAACTCTTGTGCTCGATATGTTAGATAAAGCTAAGTCATGTCTTCTCGTGATCTAATACTCAATTCACTTATTCTTATTCAGTATGACATTATATATGACATGAATACATGCTTATGTGTATTACCAATTGTTATGTGCCTTTATTTGTGATATTCACATTCAGTAGGGAGAAGTGGCCAACCTCCCCCAGCGTGAGTGTCATGATGTCAGGGTTACCTACCCCACGCTCGCAGGTGCCAACTGTTTGTTGGGGAGATAGGCCGACACTCCCCCGTACGTGTTCCCAGATGCTCACGTACGCAGGGCCATTATGAGTAACAATTAACTTTGCAAAGTTACATCTTAAAATATATATAACTCAGTTTCTATTTGAGATATCAGTTATGGGCTCAATTTCTACGTTAAGTTTCAGTTTCAGCTTACAGTTTAGCTTACAGTTTCAGTTTTCAGCTTATTACTTGGTTGTAAAATTTTATATGATTTATATGATTTTCTGTATATCCCTTTTCTTTCTTATATTTTTCAGAAGGTCTCGCTCCGCCTTTGTAGGAGGTAGCCTATGTGACTTACTGGGTATCCTTTGCTGGTACTTAGCCCGTTTGGGCCTGCTACGTCGTGTGGCAGGTATTGAGGACGCAGGTAACGAGACACATGGCTACAAGAGATATTCTAGATTCAGTTTACAGACTCCGTTGATTCACCCCAGCGGTAGCGAACCCTTTTCAGACTATTATTTCTATCTTTTTTTTCTTTACGTTTATTTTATTTCCGGGGATGCCCCCGTAGGCTATGTATTTTAATTTTTTTTTTCAGATTCTAGAGGCTCATGACTTGTTAGTGGGTCAGTATTAAAATAGTTTGGGATTTATCCTTTATTTATTATTTTTATCAGTCAACTTAAGAACTGCAACTTGATTAAAATTAATGTTTAAGCACGTAGATTCTTTGCTATTGAACTTGAAGTTTTATACAAATAGTACAGGGTTCACTCAACGAGTGGTAAGGGTTGAGGGCCAATCACGTCCCATCCCAGTTTGGAGGCGTGACAGTGGATGTATGAGAATGTATTGTATTCGGTTCGAACTATATGTATATAATTTGAACGCTCCTTAAAGAATATATATTTTTACTAAATTTTAATCCACTTATCCAAAAACAAAGTAACGGATGCATTGTACACTATACCATACTGACTTAAAATCTTTAATCACTTGATCTTAGCACCTGCCGGCTTTCTTTTATTTTTTTATTCTCGTTCTCTGCAATTTCCTTTGTTCTTCTTTTCTTTAATATTCCTCCTACAAGGAGAGGGAGAGTTATCTTTCATATGGATTATGACACATCTTGAAAACAACTATCCAAACAAATAAAAACCTCCAAAGAATTTGGTTATAAATCCAAGAAACCTTTGGCTAATATAACAAACAAAAAGTCATAGTTGTAACTTTGTAAGCAATATAAAAGCAATGTGAAAAAAATAAAGCAATATAAAAGGGGACTTAATTAATGCCTTTGGGAAGATTCATCTTGATTAGTTGTAAAAATACAAGGTTAACAAAGTAAACATGGACCAAAACCAAACATCATCAACGGTAATCATAGACGACCAAACTCAAACACCATCAACTACAACTATAGACCAAAACCAAACACCAGCACCAGCACCAGCAGTGTCACCTGTGGTTGGCTTGTCAATGTCATTAGTGGTATCTCTAGTGATGAGAGTTCTTACATTTATTTTGTTGTTGATATCATTGATTATCATTGCCTCTGCCAGTTTTGATACATTTGATATCTATGGTTTTCCAATCACGGTTAAGTCCAATGACTTTTATGCTTATCGGTAAATTACCTTTCCCCTTACAAACACTTCATTACTTGTACTACTTTATTAGCTTTTGAATTTAACTTCTATATATTGACAATGTAAAGAATATTTAAGGGGTTGTTTAGCTCACAGTGTAGTTATGCGGGGTTTATAATGCATACAATGATAATTTATGAGGCTACTAATATTGAACTAAATGTTATACAATTAATAATATAGGGTTTGTTAAGCGGGAGCAACAATATATCATAAATGCTAGGTAAGAATTACCTACTTTAGTGGCATTTTGTCCTTAAATATTTTAAGTCACTATAGATAAGACACGTACTTATAATTTATATTTTAACTCTGCATAAAATAATACACACCATAACTTAATGCGATTATAAAATTATGAAGGAATTAATTTTTCCTACATACGGCCAACCAAATTGCATAAGTTATATAGATAGTATTATCATCCCCTCCAACCCAATGACCCCTAGGTATAATATAACTTGTTTTAACATGTTATTACTAATCTTTCTCGTCATGAGTAATCACTTGTAGTTATTTTTTAAATGGCATTATAGTGTAAAACTCTTTTACAATATAAGTTAAACTCGTTCGTTTATGGCGAATTAAGGCAGAGGATCCAATATTTTTAGTTCGTGGGTGCTTTAACTTTTTTGACATATGGTGAAAAAGTAGACCTAACTGGGGTAAAAGAAAAAAGTTAAAAAAAGGGCTTGTTATGAGTGAGATTCCAACTCTCATTCCTCACTTCATTAAAGCCTTCAATACCTTTCTTAACCAAAGCACTCATTAGATCTTTTATTTCTTGAGTGCTTCTTGTCGTATTATATCAGTTTTTTTAATTTTTTATATAATTACAATATACTCCGAGACCGAGTTGAGGTTAATGGGTACTCGAGCACCCAATTTTTTACATATAGATTCTCCCCCGGCGAATTATTCCTACCTGAAGTTGGAAACATAGACCAAATAGTCGTTCAGTAGCCTTACTAGTCAAATGCATTATAAGAAAATTGGATATTTAACACTTCTAAAGGAAGAATGAATAATGTGTAGATATGCTTTTACTAATCCTAATCTTTATATTTGTTGAACTTTTTGGGGTGCAGTTATATGATATCTGCAGATGTGATTGGAATGGCCTACACCCTGCTATTAGCTGTGTTAACAATCTCCCATTTGATCAAATCTGGAAGTCCCATTGGCAGTGGCCTTGCCTATTTTGAATTCTATGGCGATAAGGTAAAGTCAATCAACTGGGATTCTTCAAAAATGAAAATTGAAAAGTAATCCAATCAGTTCCCAAAAGATTAACACGATTCGAAATATTTGAGGAATATTTTTTTCCACATTCAATCACTTAGGGGTAAATTTCATGAATGATTATTCAACTTTATGTTTATTGCACAAAACTCATAAAACTAATTTTCGGAATAAAAAAAATAGTATTAAATATGTGTACATGCCACAGAAAATGAAGGGGAAAAAATGCCCATTTTATTTTTTGACTTGATCCCAAGAACATATATAGGTTGTCATTTCAACAACTTACCTTACCTAATTCCGGTTGGCACCTCTTAAAAATAAAAATAATCTATTTTCTAAATCCAGTATTTTTTTTTTTTAAAAAAAAACTCTTAATGTGCCACATGTTGAAAGACATCAAGTATTAGGTGGGATCAAAAAATATTTTTTTTTATTTCTTTAAAATAGTGTAACGTGAATAATATGCAAGGTGAGTTGTTGACATAATTATACTTACATTGCAATTTTATACATGTGGCAGCCTATTTGCTTTTCCGATACCGATTTAGCATTTCCTGACTTTTTATGTTTTGTGATATATATTGCATAGTTGAGTTATTTTACTGCCACAAAAATTAATTTATATATGTAGTACGGTAAACTGAAAGTTGAATGACTACCTGTGAAACTTGTTACGGGTTAACTGACATATAGAGGTGCAGGTTATTTCATTCATATTGGCTACTGGAGCTGCTGCTGGATTAGGACTCAGTGTGGATTTTAACAGATTTCTGGACACTGGCAAAGATATACAAAATTTTATTAACATGGCAAATGCTGCTGCTAGCCTGCTTCTTCTTGGATCTGCTTGCTCTACCATTTCCTCATTCATTTCTTCTCTCAATCTTCCAAGGAGATCAAAAGCTTGAAGATCTAGTACTAATCTTGAAGATTCCGAAGACACATATTTCAAAATTTCTGATTATGTTAGGGGCCATGATATTGCAATTCACAGTATTTTTTTTTTCTTTCAAAATTTTGCTTCTTGTTTTTTGTTTAAATTGATAAGATATGAATAAATTGCATGGATGCTTGAGATGGCATATGCATGATTTTCTGTAAGTGGTGTCACTTCTTTTATAGTGAACAAATAAATAATTACAATAACATTTTATTTAAAAAAAAAATACAAAACATTAGTACAACTCTCTACAGTGAGTTTTTATTTATTGGAATGTGTCCATAATAGCCTCAGAAATGTCTTTTTCTAGACCCCGTCCAAATATACCAACACATCCCAAAACACGACATTGACTTAGTCGAGACCTCAAATCACGCCAAACAACATCGAAACTACGAATCGACGATCAAAATCCTTCTTTAAACTTTCAAACTTCGATGAACGCATCCGATTCATATTAAAACATTCCGGAATGACGCAAAACTTTGCGCACAGGTTATAAATCATAATACGAACCTATTCCAAGGCTCGGAATCCCAAACGAACATCGACAATACCAAAGTCCACCTCAAACCAAACTTAGAAAATTCTGAAGCCTTCTAAATGCCAACTTTCCACAATAAGCGCCGAAATACTCCCAGGTGATCTGATACTCAACCCGAACCTACGTCCAAGTTTGAAATCATCATATGAACCTATTGGAACCTTCAAATCCCGATTCCGAAGTCGTTTACTCAAAAGTCAAACCTTAGTCAATTCTTCCAACTTAAAGCTTCAGAAATTAGAATTTATTTTCCAAATCAACTCCAAACTTCCCGAAATTCAACTCCGACCGCACGTACAAGTCATAATACCTGAAGTGAAGCTACTCAAGGCCTCAAACCGCTGAACGATGCGCTAGAACTTAAAACGACTGATCGGGTCGTTACATTCTTCCCCACTTAAACATACGTTCGTCCTCGAACATGCCAAGAACTGCTCCGGAGTTGTCCAAAATCACTGTTTAGCACCTTGTGTACCTGCCCGTGCCACCACTATCTAGTTGAGCATATTAGCTCGAACCAGACTGAAGAACCTCCCTATAACCTTAGCTAACAAGCTTTAGAACCAAGTTCCAACTTCCGAATTTCTCTAGAAAACCTGATTCTAACATACGAACATCGTATCAATCACTACACACTGTACCAAAACATGATCATGCACGTATGGTAAAATCACACCATACACCACATAAGTCGGTTACCCATAATAACATCCTCCGACCACAATAACTGAAATTTCATGAATCTGATGCCCGCAATATGCCTCATAACACATGTGAGTCCTGTTCCAATTCTCGCAATACCGCCACGACGAAAGAGATGTGTAGAAACTCATAACTACCTACTGAATCAATAAATCTCCTCCTCACAAGAACCATTACCTCATTCTGAACTGAATAACGATATTTTCTCTTTAATGTACCTAATATAAATCTGATTGCACTAATTCCAGGTCTAATAATCTCATCTCACCCAGTACAAACTGCTCAAGCAATGAGTCACCTCAAACACTGACCAAGATCTTATGCAGCACCATCAAAGCGACAGCAAGCTACCACTCGAATATAACTCATAAGGAAGAACGAACTCTGACAGGGAGTTACCCAGCCTGCGTAACGAATAAAACGGACGAATAGATGCTATGAACCTACCTTATGGATGAAAAACAAGGCACACAAAATAAGTGTAAGGAACTATGCTCAACATCTCGCTGTTGTGGCATGCAACCAGATCCAATATGACACCGCCGCCACCCGATCCGCACATAACAATCAAGAAGAAAAACAAACATCAATCCGTAACGATTATACTTACGAAATGCCTGAATATCGACCACGAGCATGCCAAGTGCATAATACAAATCCTGGGGAGACGGATAGCGCCATACGCTACGAAACCCAAGCACAACTAAGGTGCAATAAATGACTTGCATCTCGAGAGCCACCCTGCTCATATAATACCACAAGCTACATGGGACCACCACATATGTGCGAATAATCAAGTTGTCTCACAACCCACATGGCACTATAGAGATTACACAGAATAGCTGATGACGTGAATAACATCTGATGCCGACGACTCCTCCGTAAGCAATGCTATGACGAATGAACATATCCGACCTGCCGTAGAGCACCCATTCACATTAGACCTACCAACAGACCACAAACCGATTCTAATCACACCATACTGGGCCAATAACCTTCCAAGGATCCACAACGGTCCTATTCATGACACATAAGAACGATTGTCAAATCCGGAACAAACTCATATAGTCCACCACCCAAGGAATAGAACGCTTCCCCGGCATAAACTCTCACGTTAGCACTAGTACCAGAATCTCCATACTTGGTTCCAATTATAACCATCAATTGACTAACCAGTCACACTTATAGAAATTCACCCGTGGGATACACTCTCACAACCTTCCGCACCAGGTGACAAAGTCTGCACATCCATACCACCAACCGTACTAATTCCGTAAGGCAAATCAATACACCAAGCCTCTTACATAGGACACTGTGCTCAGGTGGCACTAAAGAAAATGCCAGCTTACCCTAAACATCTGAATTCTCCCCTGCTCATCCGAGCTCGTGACATTCTTGTCAACACCAAACCGTAACTTTGATCCTCAACTTTCAAATTCCCATGCCGCTCATTGCACCTATCATGCCGCTACGCAAGAATACAAGAATTTATCATAACCCCTAAACTACCAGTAGAATGAACACTTCCTTGGCTAGGAATTTTTCACTTAGCTCATTTCAGAAGAGCCAATGCATTACGCAACTAAATTCCCAAACCGCAGAAAATACAACCCTCAAGTCGTGATCTAAACCGCCATGACTCCTCCGGAATCTATTTACACCACAAGGCCATTTGAATCAAATACCTCTCAAATTAATCAATTTATGGCGGCTGTCAAGCTTGCGCATTCAACCACAAACCACATGTATAACTTCACACACTGAAAAAACTGATCATTGCCATAATCATACTGATTCCACCATTACAAACCGACCCAAATTTCAATACTTCACCACATACCCGATGATAACATAGAACATTTCAAGTCCCGTTCGTCATCCATTGCGAAAACTCACTCCTTAACCACACAACAGACCCGAAATCCTTAGGCACTGCACTTTTATTCTTGAACCCACTAGAACCGTTATTGAGAGTCACCCACTCTGACCTGGTCCCCAATATAACCAAACTCTAACGCTCTGCTGGCACATGAACACCCTCTCGAAGAAGAAGCTGGTTGAACTCTTTTTGTTGTACATCACATCCACAAAACCACAAACCCTATGTCTTCCCAAAAAACTGAACATGAATCGATAAAACCGAATATAAAACACATCCATCAAGTTCTTTGCCCGAATTACCCCTGATGTTTTTATTCCTCAGTCATAATAACCCACCAATACACCGATAACCAAAAACTGCATAAGTAGACAACCACTAGATCCAATCGTAGATGGTGGGGCTCCCCCACTTAGCTTAAAGCTACAATTACATAAACCTAGAACCCGCCAAGATTCCTCCTTCTCAATTACCATGATCTCGCATATTTAACCCACCAAATCTCTTGTAGTCTCTTGTTAAGATTCTCATGAACATTCCGAATTATCAGTCGCAATCGCATATTCGACCTTCTGTCGGGTAGTAAGTAGAACTCTTCGTAGAAACTTCATTAGAATCATGCAATTGCTAATCTGCTCACAGGAGATCACCCACCTATGGAATTCCTTACCGACATCTTCCAACGATGTTGCACTGGGTACAACCACCAAGAAATCAGTAACTCTCCTGAGCCCATGCTCGTCTACCAGTTGTACAAGTATGTTCCTCCCCCATTGACATCAACTGAAAGTCTAACAATACCTTCCAAACTCAAAGTCACGTTGCATCCGAAATGATAATCAAATCTTTACACACCTCTTCATTCCAAGCAAACTCCTTTCTTCCATATTCAATCTTTCTCCGTACAGTAATCACCATTCCAAATATAATCCGTGGACCTAGTCACTTTCCACCATGCCTCCCAAATCGCTTTAATCTTCCTCAAGGCATGCGGCTATCCTGCCACGGAATCCATATGCTAATATGCCACTCTTAATTCGGTTAAACCATCTCTTTTAAGAAACTTCTCGACCTCTATTTTTCATACTTGACCTGCTAGTAACTCAACCACCGTGAGACACCTCCCGCCATGCCTTCCTCATACCTTGCTGCCCAGATATTGCCCCAAATCAATCCATACCTGTAGCACCTGAACTAATGAATTACTACCAACTCTAAACCTCATACAAGATCATCTTTCTTAAGCCATTAGCTTCTGAAGCACTGGCTCAATTATAAAATTGCTACACACCGCCATTCTATGACAACAGCTTCTTAGGCGCCAATTCCCAACATCCTGCCCCGAAGGCAAATCGAAGAAGACCATAACACCGGCAAACCTTAATGCGTTCAAACACGGATGATGACACCTCATCACAAATGAGAATTCCACCATACTCAAAAATATCTAGTCTCGCTACTCCATCAACCAAAGCATGAGCATTCATAGACCCATTGTCTTTCCTCCGCTGGATTTAAATGCTAAACCCCTAAACCATGCACTAGGAAATCCTCCCTTCATGTCATTCACTGCCTCAACACATAAACGAGCACCTTGCCATTACACCAACATTGTGCGATAACAACGCATGAACATCATAGCAATTTGTACATAGCCTCAAAACCATCGAAAATACAGCTACTGAGTTGAAATGACAAAACATCCTTTTGCAAGGCGACGATAATAGCCCGCCGGAACACGTAAGGAAAAACATCCTACACCACGTCTGCAGTACCACCACAACTACTCGATGACCATTTGATAACAAATGCCCCACGTCGCGTAAGATTGAGTGGGAAGGAAATAAAGGCACAAGCCTCAATGGAATCAAATCGCGTGATGAGGAATCAAGAAGGAAAGTGCTCCTAACAGCCCTGTAGCCTCTCGAAGATAAGTACAGACATCTCCGTCTGATCCGCAAGACTCTGCCAGACTTTCTCATGACTCGTGAGACCTAAGTGAACCTAATGCTCTGATACCAAGCTGTCACGACCCAAAATCCACTAAAGGTCATGATGGCAACTAACACTGCTAGCAGACAAGCCAATAGTGATTTACCAATTTAATTACTCATTTTATTACTTCCGAATTCATTGATTTTAATAAGAAAGGAGTTTTACACTTATAAATCTACGGGAAAATACAATATTTGTAGTTTATAAAAGAATTTAAAGGCATTAATAATATACAAACCATAAGCATAAACTAGTATAACTCCAAAACCCGGTGTCACAAGTGCATGAGCATTTTCTAAGGAGTTCAATAATAATAATACAACATCTGTCCAGAATGTAAATAGACAGGATAAAATACATAGTACGATGGAGACTCGGTGGACTGCGATGCGTAGCATGGAATGCATCTCACATAAATTTCCCTCAACAGGTGCGCCTACGCACCAAGACGATTGCCAAATGAACCTGTCAGATCCTGCACATTTAGTGCAGAAGTGCAGTATGAGTACGTAAATCAATACGTACCCAGTAAGTATCTAGCCTAACCCCGAAGAAGTAGTGACGAGGGGTCGACATCGACACTTACTAGAGGTCCAATAAAATAATATAATAATCCATAACCGATATGAAGAGCACAACGATAGTGGGGCAAATCTGTAAGTTATATAATCTTTCAAATATTTCTTTTAAAGTATGAATTTCTCAATCTTGTATTCTATCTTAACAGCTCAGAAAAGGGCAAGTGCCAATATCAAATACATAAGGAATACCATATAAAATGCCGATCATCTGTGGAAAGATTATCTCGTGAATATTCGGACTACTAGCGATATAACGCACGATTCTACCGAAGTCGTTCGGCCCGATATAGAATAATGTGTACACTGCCGAGGGTCGAGCAGCACGAACTATAGATGTATCTATTATACTGCCGATACGTTCGGCCCGCTCCATAAGAAAGGAAGGAGTTACCAAATTACGAGACACGTGCTTACGGTACAGTACATGAGCACAAAATGAATATAATCTTTACCATTTCTCAAATAACTCGCCCACAACTCAAAGTATTAAGGCTCGGCCTAGTATACATATATTTATTTCTAAATCAAATTCAGTTATAACTTTAATTAGTTAAGCCAGCAGAACGAGTTCAAATAATTTAATTATTACACGATAAAGTCCAAAGTCTACCCGAACATAAACATGATTTAGCTACGTACGGACTCTCGTCACCTCGTGCGTACGTAGCACCCACAACTAGTTACACATAATAATAAATATCACCTAGGGGTAGTTTCCCTCTCACAAGGTTAGACAGGAGACTTACCTCGCTCGAAAGTTCCATGACCGGCTCCAATGCCTCTCTAGCACCTCAACTCAAAGCCAAACAATCTGTAACTAGTCAAACAATGTGAAACTCAATCAAAATATACACCAATGCTTATAATTAATCAACCCTCAGGCCCACGTGCCCGGATTCCAAAATATTTTGAAGATAAACTTTATCCATAACACCACGAACTCAAATATATAATTTATTTCAAATTTCATGTCCAATTTCGTGGCCAAAATCTAAAATATCAATTTCTAGGTTTTCCACCAAAATCTCAAATTTCTACAAATTCTCATGCTTAAATCCATATATAAACCATGTATTTTACTCACAATGTGAAAAAATCACTTACACCATAATAGATGATGAAGATGGCACTCCAAATTGCTCCAAAATCGGCTCCCATAGACGAAATGAAGTGGAATTGAGCCAAAACCCCATTTTAAAAGAACACACTGCCCAGCCCGGCCTTCGCACTTAAGGTCCATTAGCCGCTTCTGTGGCTCCGCATCTACGGAAATTTCCATCGCAGGTGCGGTTCTCACTAAGCCCAACAAGTCCGCTTCTACGGACAAAATCCACTCTTGCGGGCTCGCTTCTGCAGAGCCCCGACCACTCCTGCGGTCCAGCACCAAAGGCCCAGTCCCGCTTCTGCGGTGCCTCCTCCGCTTCTGCAGATGCGCATCTGCGTGCCCAAACTCCGCACCTGCGGCCTTTCGCCCAGCTGGCCTCTTTCGCTTTTGCAGAACACTCATCGTATCTGCGGGCTCGCAGATGCGAAAATAACCTCGCACCTATGGCAGTCCCAACTCAATCCAAATGCCTCTTCTGCGACCACGACACCACTTCTGCGAGCTCTCACCTGCGGCCCATTCCACGCAGGTGTGATTGGACCATATCCCAGCTGCCTCAACACTTCTCCTAAGTACAAACTCGATCCGTTTTTGATCCAATCCGCACCCGGGGCCCCGTCCAAACATAAAAACATATCCCAAAATACGACACGGACTTAGCCGAGGCCTCAAATCATGCCAAACAACATCGAAACTATGAGTCGATGATTGAAATCCTTCTTTAAACTTTCAAACTTCGATGAACGCATCCGATTCATATCAAAGTATTCTGGAATGACGCCAAAATTTGTGCAAGGTACATAAATCACAATATGAACCTATTCCAAGGCTCGAAATCCAAAATGGACATCGATAATACCAAAGTTCACCTCAAACCAAACTTAGGAAATTTTAAAGCCTTCCAAATGTCAACTTTCCACAATAAGCGCCGAAATGCTCCCGGGTGATCTGATACTCAACCCGAACCTACGGCCAAGTCTAAAATCATCATACAAACCTATTGGAACCTTCAAATCTCGATTCTGAAATGGTTTACTCAAAATGCAAACCTTAGTCAATTCTTCCAACTTAAAGCTTCAGAAATTTGAATTTTCTTTCCAAATCAACTCCAAACTTCCCGAAATTCAACCCTGACCGCACGTACAAGTCATAATACCTGAAGTGAAGCTAGTCAAGGCCTCAAATCGCTGAACGATGTGCTGGGGCTCAAAATGACCTGTCGGGTCGTTACAAGTTACGAATGATCAAATGGGTAAACACGAAGAATAATTCCAACAATACTTTAATCATTGGCAACAGAGAGAACATCATAACCCAAAAGTTCCCAAGGATTTCAGATGAACCCCGGGTAGTGCTCGCACTAAGAAGGCCAGTTAATCAAAATTCGGTGGTCTTGGATTTCAGCCGGCCAAGAGCTAATAGTGCAGAAAGTATAGAAGAATCAAAGTAGTGGTAACAATAGTTGAGTAATGAATCATATTTTTTAGGGGAACGGGAAAGGGGGGCTTATATAGTAGTCGATTAAGCAGACAAACAAGGAAATAAAATCAATCAAGTTCAAGCAGGGAAAAGGAAAATCACATACATAGCCTATTCCGAATCAGAATAGGTAACAATCGGACAAACTCTAGTTCGAGATGTAGTCAAAATTAGCCAAGAATCTTGGTGAATCGGACCCATGCGACCTTGTTGAGAGTGTATACAAACGAATGTTTGTGTGAATCGTGTAGGTTGAGGACGATTGCACTCGATTTGGAGGGGTAACACTTACAAAAATAGGGCATGTACTAAGTAATACCACGAGTGTATGGATGATAACGAGATAGTGCAAATAGGGTAAGTAGATCGTGAAAGAATTTCATGATTTAGCCTGGTTTTGAGGGGATTTGGGAGGAGGAGGCTAGGGTTTGGTGTGAGAGTGGGGAGATGAAGGAACATAAAGGCGATTGGGCAGGAGGAATGGTCTTTAGGGTTTGGGGTGAGGGATATAAGGAGAATTTTGCGGTCCGCACAGCCTAGCCTCTGGTCGCACTTGTAATTATGCGGACCGCACTTCCCTACCATGCCAGCATATTTTAAACTGTGTGTTACTATCTGTTTGCAATTGAAATACAACTGACTGCTACTATTGCTTGTTACAGAAAATGGTCAGATCTCGAGGCCGTGGTGATACATCAAAGGGGAGAGGTGAACCTTCCAAAGGTCGAGGCAAAAGTACTTTACCCTTTGTTCTCTAAATGATAATCACAAAGAAGGCTACAGTCGGTCGAGGAAGAAATCGAGAGCCTTCCTAATCTAGTTCATATGCCCCATCTCGGGAAACATCGGAGGGTGACTCAGTGCATGGGCAGCCTATTGTCCAATCATATCCACAAGGAAGGTATCAACTCCGAGACGAGCCTTCCTCCTCACATAGCACCTCCGAGGGTTTGAAGAGTGCCAGTTAGGATTCAGAGCCCTCTTCTACACCTGTCCTTGAGGCACCGGCGACTACTATTGACGATATTCCGAATGATGGTCGAGGGGGTGATACTATAGTTGACGGCCTTGAGAGATTGAAGAAGAAAAAGGTATGGGAGGACCATTTTATGAGTCTAGCTGCCTTCACAAGCTTCCGTGGGCGGTGGCCGGTGAGATCGCTCACTCTTGAGCGACAGTTCTAGCTTAAAGATCTTGACAATTATAATCCAGACGTGTTGAGACAGTTCCGAGAAAGGAAGGGGTAGATGTGGTTCACCCAGACAGTTGTGGACGCCAAGGAGTATTTGGTCCGGGAATTCTATGCCAATGTGGAACACATCAAGAAAGGGACCAAAGTGACAAAAGTGAGAAATTTGAAGGTGAGCTTTGACCAGCACACACTGAACTCCTATTTGGGGTTTGAGGATGTGGATCCTGTATTGTATTTGGAGAAGCTGGAGATGGGTGATGCAGCTCGCTCGTGGCTAGCTGAGCTTCTTGCAGCCCTCGGGCCACCACCACCATGGATCACTGCAGGCATTCCTATTCAGCGTAACACCCTAAATTTTGAGGCAAAGGGATGGCAAACCTTTATGTGCAGCAGACTAGACCCGTGCCAGAACGAGATAAACTTACCTATTCCACCGACAGTTCTAGTCGCGTCCATTATGGTCGGGTACCCAATCAATGTGGGTGCCGTGATGTCGGCCAACATATCAGTGATCGCCAGGCAAGCTGACACCTCCTACCCGTATCCCAACACCATCACTAAGTTCCTTACAGATTCAGGGGTAGAGCCTAGAGATTTTGACATGAAGGTTTGGGCGAAGAAGCCCTTCTCTTGGTATTCTCTAATGGATGCACACAACCCGAAGAGAAAGGGTCAGCCAACTACTAACGTAGGCCAGTCTGATGAGCCATCGGTGGTAGCTACAGAGTCAGCAGGTATGCCTTCCACTTCAGCAGAGCCTTCAGCCAGTGCATCTGCCATGCCTCCACCTTCAGCTTCAGTGCCTTCCACTTCGGCTTTGAAGCCGGTGCCGATGTCCACTACTCCACTGACTGTGTTGTGAGTCTCCCAGACACTGTCGAGCCTCAACAACTGGATGCATACAGGTACTGCAAAGTTGTCTGACATATCCGGTCATGTTGCAGCATAGTCATCTATGCCTGTATCCCAGATTCCCCCCACAGTTGAAGAAACTTTGAAGAAGATCCTGGACAATCAAAACACTATTATGGACACTCTGGTATAATATGGGTCCGTTATTAAGGAGCTGGGAAAGGAAGTGAAGAAGATGCGAAAGTCCCATGCCTCCAAGAAGTTAGTGGACAAGCTCTGGCGATAGGTTACCAAGATTACAACAACCGGAGACATTCTATTTGACAAGCTGATAGACCCGCACCACCAAGTCCCAGATCCTACAGCACCAGCTGTCTAGCCTAAGGAGCCAGACACTGCTGCTGACACTACTGGGGCAGTCCGTCAGATGTTCACGAACCCAGCCACTCCCGGACTTGAGGATGATGATATCGAATTGGATAAGACTGAGGTCGGTACCACTGTTGGGGATACAGAGATGGACACAGAGCCATAGGGAGTTTTCTTCACTCTCACCCTTCTTTTACTCTTATGTTATTAAGCATTGGGGACAATGCTTATTTTTATTCGGGGGGGGAGGGGGGTGGAGTTTATTTGATATGATTTGATGATTCTGAGACAATTGGTTTGTAATAACTGACAGTATTCTCTTCTTTTTCCGTATTCTGTATATATTCTCTCTTCCCTTTTCTCATTATGTATATATCTTCTCTCATTATGTATATTCGTATTTCTTTCAATAGTTTTTGTTTGTAGCTTCTTTATGTTTGGTTCTCTTACTAGTTAGTGTTTAATTTAGTAGCTTCTTATCTATTTAGTATCTTCTTTTTGAATTAGTAGATTCGTTTTGATTTAGCAGCCTCTTTTCGATTTAGTAGATTCTTTTTATGTTTTAATGGATAATAAGCCTTTAGTTTTTTTAATGTTGCAGTTCTTTCCAAAGGTAATTTTTTATATGAACCGGGTGACTCTTCCCAACGATGGATGGCGTGNCATTGGGGACAATGCTTATTGTTATTCGGGGGGGTGGAGTTTCTTCGACACGTTCTGATGATTCTGTATTTTGATAACTATGAGACATTTGGCTTGTAATTAACTTATTACTATTTTGGTCCTCTTTCTCATTATGTATATATTCCCTCTTATCTCTTATTATGTATATTCATTTAGCTTTCAATAGTTCTTTTGTTTTATAGCTTCTTTATCTTTATGTTTGTCTTCATTTTGACTTAGTAGCTCTTTTTGATTTAATAGCTTCTTTTTATGTCTTAGTGGCTAATAAACCTTTGGTTTTATTAATGCCACGGTACTTTCCAAAGGTAGTTTATGTGTGAACCGGGTGGCTCTTCCCAACGATGGATGGCGTGACAACCTTCTTAAGGGATTGAGTCCGTTTTTAGTATTTAGGTAATAATAGTAGTAGTAATGAATAAAAAAGACCTACTTGAGTCATACTCGAAGAGGAAAACATGCTTCACTTGGTACCAACACACTTAACTGCATGCCTATGGTTAAAAATAAGGTTTTTGGAAAGAAATAGCTCTAGTTAGTGATGTTGTGACTCTTGTGTTGACTTAAGATAACATCGAGTGGTTTAACCGAACCATAGTGATTTTCAATCTCGAATATGGTCATTGTGGGCCCTCAACTCTATCCTTTTTAATAATCCAGCTGCATGAGAGGTGAGATGTTGTTGTTGCAAGTCCAAGTACTCGTGCTAATGGTCTAGACCTTGCCCCGAATGTATTTCTAGGAGAAATGTTAAGTTTTGCTTGGATTGTGAAGTGATTGTAGGCTCTCCTTGACTCGCTTGAAGTTTTCCATGTCCTACCAAAGTTGTTATCCCTACTCAACCCATTTGAGCCTAAAACCTTTCTCATTTGATAATCATGTTACAAGCTTTTACCCATTTTGTCGTGACCCTCTCTTGGCACCCGAGCTTTCCTTAACACTCTTATGAAACATTTGGCTAAAAATGTAAGTTTGGGGGAGAGACTAAGAACTTGAAAGAGGTATCAAGGCACAAAAAGAGAAAAGAAATGATGAGAAGAAAAGGCAAGAAAAAAGAACAAAAAGAAGTGAATAAGGTAAAGAGTTGAAGGGATTCAAAGAAAAGTACTGAGGAAAAGCATGGAGAAATCATTGAAGGAGAAAATGAATATCATGATCAAGAAAGAGTGATGTTAAGTCTCTCTAGTTCCCCCTAAGGAAAAGAAAATGCCTCAAATAATTGGCAAAGCATGAGCCAAGAAAAGAAAATGGAGTGCTTAAGGAAAGATGACTCTGTTCTATCATAGCATATCCAACCTTAGTCCAAACGCCTTCATTGCATTCTGAAAAAGTCCTACGTGATTTCAAGCCGAGTGAGCTTACATTAGTGGTGATCTACATGAGGGGCAAGCTTGTGGTACTTAAATCCGTACTTGCGACATTCTTTTGAGAGAGATGAGTGAACCTTTCGCAAATCTTTGGATTGAGTGCTAAATTCTTAAGTGAGATAGGAAAACGAAGAGTAGAGGAGGAGTTTTGGGATCCATAATGACCTATATAAAAGAGCGAGCTTCCTTGATGAATAAAGTCAATTCTTGATGCTCAAGTGTCACATTAGAACTATTTGTGCTTAAAAGTTTAACTTGTTGCCTTGTTGATAATTCATAAGTGGTGTGGGTAATATTTGGTCCCAATTAATGTGTGAATGATTCACTTTGCTTTGCTGGAATGGCTCTTAACTTGTCGAGGTGGGAACCACTTTATTTGCTTGAGGACAAGCAAAAACTTAAGTTTGGGGGTGTTGATAAGTGGGGATTTTGACTACTTATTAGCGCCTTTTAGCTTTCGTTTTAGTCCAAAAGTGTTTAATTGTGTTCCTGAAAACTAATGAAATGTGCTTAATTGCAGGAATATTGGAAGATGAACTCCCGAGATGAAATCCAACTCAAGAAGGAGTCATCTGAACTTAAAGACATAAAAGGCACAGAAACTCAGAAGTGCGGACAACAGAATTCCATCTGCGGCCGCAGGTTATGAAGGAAAATCCATCAGAGACTGGTGCAAAGTGCGGTCGGTACATGAATTGTACGGACGCAGAAACTGGGTATGGAGCAAAGTTCAGAGAATCTGCATTTCAAATCCATCAAAAGTGCAGACAAGACGAACTATGCTGCCATGGTTACATTGTGTGGACCGCAGAAGAACAAGATGCGGCCGTAGTAATAAATATGCGGACTATAGAAAGAGTGCAGTGCAGCCGCAGTTCAGAATTATGGACGAAGACTTCCAATCCTATCAAGCTGAAGAAAAGTGTGGACCGCACATGGAATTGTGCGGCCGCAGAACCTCTGAAAGGCCATTTTTGTCCGAAATTTCCAGCCCTATATAAATAGACAAGTTTCGCATTTCTAGGTTAACGTTTGACATCAGATGCTACAGTAACCGTTTCCTTTTACTCTTTTTAATTGTTTTTCATATTTTGAGCTATTTGAACATAGATTTTATCATTTTAATTAGCAATATGAGCTTAATTATCACTTCTTCTCTTTCTTCCATTTCAAGCATGAGTAGCTACATTTTCACTAGGGTTGTGACCCAACCCTAGTGTGTAAACTTAATGGGTGTTTAATTTAACGCTTGTTTATGGTTGGGTGTTTATTATTTAGCTTTGTTCTTGCTTTTATTTGTGGAATTAATGGTTGCAAACATTAGTTCATGCTTATTTGACTTGGTCTCTACTTGAGAAAGAGAGACTTAGTCTAGAAAAAGTTGGCTAACAAGAAATTGGGTCAATCGAGAGATTGACAATCCCAATTAAAGGATTGAACCTATATATAGTAACAACCTGACTTGAGCTTTTGGTCAACCGTTTTGTTCAATACCCATTTGGACTTGAGAAAGCCAAATTGGACAAAATCACTCTCTGACTGAGAGGTATTGAGTGGGTAATTGAGTGTTGATAGTTATTTATATCCCATTAGGCAAACACCTAGGTGAAGGTCATAGCCCTAGAACTTTTTATAACATTTGAAAAACAACAAAAACAATTTCATAGTTTTATTTCTTAAATTGAAATCGTTATTTAATTTAGACTTTAAAACAACCTAATTTTGTGGACGTGCAATTGTATATATACAAACTCACGTGATACGATATATACTACTAACTCCCATATATATATATATATATGTCTCTTCGAAATTCGACCCCGAATCTTGTTGAGTATTATTATTAGATCGACCGTTTTCGTAACCTCGAATTGAGGTGTGAACTTGGATGAGATTAGTTGGCGGTAGTGGTCTGACGATATCCATTCCCTACTTCATGAACGGCCATGGAGATAGAACTGAATGTAATGGTTCTGCTGGTTGATGTAAACATTGGCACTTATCGCATTTTTGCACGAAAACTTTAGCGTTTTGTTCCATCCGGGGCCGATAATATCCTGCCCTTACCAGTTTTAGTACTAAGGAATCTGCGCCCGAATGATTTCCACATATCCCTTCGTGGAATTCTCGCATAACATAATTAGCTCCGGACACTCCCAAGCATCGTGCCAGCGGGCCTTGGAAAGCTTTCCTGTACAGTTGGACTCCTTTGAAGCCATATCGTGTTGCTTTGGCGTGCAGCGCCCGGGACACCTTAGAGTCTTCGGGAAACTTCTCGTGCTCGAGATAATCGATGATCTCATTCCTCCAGTCCTAGACCAAATTAGTCGTATTTACCTCATAGTAGCTATCTGCGTCCAGAATCGAGTGCATGAGCTATACCACCGTCCCGGAATCCGATCCCTTCATTTTTGTTGATGAACCGGGGTTAGCTAATGCATCTACTTCTGCATTTTATTCCCTCGGGATATTAGTAATCGACCACTCCCAGAATCGAGCTAGCAGAGCTTGAACCTTCACTATGTATTATTGCATGCGCTCCTCTTTGGTTTCGAAGATACCATAGACCTTATTTACCATCAGCTGGGAGTTGTATTTGATTTCTATGACCTCAGAATCTAGTCCCCGGTCCAGTTCAAGTCCTGCAATCAAAGCTTCATACTCACCTTCATTGTTAGTTAAAGGGACCGTTCTTATGGCCTGCTTAAAGGGTTTCTCCCGAAGGCGTGGTTAATATTATGCCAATCTCGAGCCCATTTACGTTGGAAGCTTTATTTGTAAATAAGGTTCAAACTCCCTATGTCGATTTTGACACCATTACTGCTTCTTTGGTTGCTAGAGGCAGCAATCCCGGACTGAAATCGGCCACAAAATTGGCCGAAACTTATTACTTAATCACAGTCCTCAGTTTGTACTCTATGTTGAATTCACTCATTTCGACGGCCCATTTGGCCAATCTACTCGAGAGTTCAGGTTTGTGAAGGATATTCCGCAGGGAAAAGGTGGGCACCACAGCTATCAGGTGACATTGGAAGTAAGGCCTCAACTTTCGAGTAGCGACTACGAGAGCTAAGGCCAGCTTTTCCAAATGTGAGTAACGAGTTTCTGCTCCCGTTAAAATTCTACTAATGTAATAAGTGGGAGATTGCGTACCTTTATCCTTACGGACTAAAACGGCACTTACCGCTACCTCCGAGACTACTAGGTAAACTAACAGTGTTTCACCTTCCTTTGGTTTTGATAGTAATGGAGGTCTTGACAAGCACCTTTTCAAATCTCTCAAAGCCTATTGGCATTCCGGGGACCATTCAAAGTTGTTTTTTTAGCAGCGCGAAGAAACAGTGGCATTTCCCTGATGATCGGTAAATAAACCTACTCAAAGCAGCCAATCTCCATGTGAGCCTTTGAGCTTATTTCACGCTTGACAGTTGGTTCGGGATATCTTCGATGGCTTTGATCTTATCGAGTTTTACCTCAATCCCCCTTTATGATACCATAAATCCTAGGAACTTGCCGGAGCTGACCCCGAATGCGCACTTCTCGAGGTTAAACTTCATGTTGTGCTTCCTTAGGATGTCAACAGTTTTTGCAAATGCTTAAGGTGATCACTTGCGTTCAAATACTTAACAAGCATATCATCTATATAAACTTCCATGGTTTTCCTTATATGTTTTTCAAACATCTTGTGTACGAGCCATTGATAAGTGACTCCGGCGTTCTTTAGCACGAAGAGCATCATATTGTACCAATATGTGCTGAAATTCGATATGGACGAAGTCTTTTCCTGATCCTCCGGGTTCATCTTAATTTGGTTGTACCTGGAATAGGCATCGAGGAAACTCATTAACTCATGCCCAGCCGTTGCATTAATCATTTGGTCGAAGTTTGGCAGTGGGAACGAGTCTTTTTGGTACAACTTATTTAAGTCCTTATAATCTACGCACATTCCGAATTTATTGTTTTTCTTAGGAACTACTACTATATTAGCTAGCCAGTCTGAAAACTTTACCTCCCGGATCGAACTGATATCAAGTGTGCGAGTTACCTCTTCTTTGACGAATTTATTCCTGGCCTCTGCGATATGGCATTTCTTTTGTCTTACCGGAGGGATGTTGGGATCCAAGCTTAGCTTGTGTACAACCACTTCTATTGGGATACCAGTCATATCCGCATACGACCATGCAAAACAATCTGTATTATACTTAAGAAATTCAATAAAGCCAGACCTGAGCTCAGGGTGCAGTCCTGTCCCCAAGTGGAATTTACTCTCCAAGAACTTTTCAAACAATGCAACTTGATCGAGATCTTCCGATGTGGACTTTATTGCTTTCGTCTCTTCTGGTACCTGCAAGTATCTTGGGACATGATAAAATTTCGACGCTTCTCCTCCTTGGTTATCTTCACTTGATTCGAGAGTCAGCGCCGGTTCCTGTAAATGCTAGGCCGAAAGCTCCTTCCCTTTGCTATTGGAGACCAAAATCGAATTCATCCCCGTTGCCGCCGGTTGGTCGCCTTTTATATGTTTAATTCCTTCGAGAATTGGGAATTTCAGCAACTGATGATATGTTGATGGTACGGCTCTCATCTTGCACAACCACGGTCTTCCCAAAATAATGTTATAACCCATATCACTGTCTAGAACTTCGAAAAGAGTCATCTTCATCACCCATTCAGCATTCGTGGGCAGTAGGATGTCTCCTTGGGTTGTCACGCTTGCGATGTTGAATCCGGCAACGAGTTTTGTGGTCGGAATGTTGTTTCTAGTAAGTTTGGCTTGCTCCAACACCCTCCATTATATGATATTGGCTGAACTTCCTGGATCCACCAGAACACGTTTGATTATAAAATCTAGTACATTTAAAAAAATTATCAATGCGTCATTGTACGGTAGCAACAGTCCGTCTATGTCCTCCTCCGTGAAAGTGATGTCGTATTCAGTGACTTCCTTGAGTCTCTTGCTATGGATTATTGACACCTTCATCTTCTTTGCTGCTGATAAGGTAACTCTATTGATCTCGTTCCCCCCGAAGATCATCTTGATCATCTGGCGGGGGGAGGGGGGGGGGGGGGGGGGTAGGGGAGGTCTTCTCCTGTTTTTGAGTTCTCTGCGTTATCACGGTTGCGATCGTAATTGTTCTTGGCCCAGTCGCTTAAGAATTCCCTGAGATGGCCATATTTCAGTAGTGTCACCACCTCTTCACACAGATGTCGGCAGTACCCAATCCGGTGGCCATTCATCCCATGGTATTCTCTCTGCTGGTATCAAACCTCATCGGCTTCGGGAAACATGCTTCTTTAATATTTTTCATAGCCGATACCAACTTTACTACACCGACGTTGAAGTTGTATTCTGATAGCCTGGGGTAGGAAGGATCCCGTGTACCTGACGCTTCTTTGTCCTGCAATGACCTATTGTTCCGACCGCGATCAGTTCTTCTGTCGGTAACGAACCTGTCTGTCAACCGGAAACCTGTTCCGAACCTTTGGCCTGTTCATAGGGCAAAACCCGGCCCCTCGAAGACTGTCTATATGTGTCAAAATTGTCTTTTGATTTTTCTTTATTCTTCTCCCGACCTTTTGCCGATGCCGGGAAGACAATCTGATCATCTTCAATCCTTATCTTATAAAGCTTTCCTTCAATTTCCAGGAAGCATCAGGACTTCTCGGATTCAGACCCTTGGTGAATGATTCAGCTGCCCATTTATCCGGAACATTCGGGAGCAACATCCTCTCCTTTTGGAACCGTTGATCATTTGATCAACGACTGAGATTTAGATGACCCGGGTCGGGTGTAACGGGTCGTGGTATTAGGCTGGTGTTTAGGGTGTGGAATGGTGAAGTGGGTCCGAAATTTGGCCTGTTTTGGGCTAGATTTTAAATACAAGAAATTAAGAGGAAAATAATTTAATAAAATATATAAATAAATATACAAATACTATCTATGAAACTTAATACTTTAAAATAATAGTTGAAGATTATAAAAATATATAAAATTATTTTGACCCTGAATAAAAATGACAAATGCAATTAATTGTAAAGTATATGCTATTATTGCAAAAAAGCGTGAACAGTTCAAAAATGCAGATGTAATTTTATAAAATGAAGTAGAATGTTGTAAAGCATAATGGTGTAAACACTAAATTTGGATGAAAGTTATCACAAAATAATTTGAAGGAGTAATTAATAAATAGTTGAATAATGTAAATGCAAGAAATTCAATTTTAAAGTCTTAACAAAGATGAAAAATTACAGAAAGTACTTATATGACTCTTGTAAATTGGTGATGATGCAGGAATGATATTTTGAAAGTATATAAGATATTTTAAAAAATATAAGGGCAAAATTGGGTATCAACAACTGCATCTCTTTACCCGGGAATGATGAAAGAGTTATCGGGTGAAGAAAATGATGACCAATTTTGTCCGAAATGAATGAGGATGATGTCTTTTTGAAAAGTGGGGGCCGAAACCTGGTTCTTGAGTTGCCTACATATCCCTGGTATTATGGGAATCAAGTCGTGTGTAGTTCTGGATCCAACGGGGAACTAAACCAATAGAGTTGTTATAAGAGTAGTCGTGTGTTTCGAAAAGGATTTTTTCGATATGATAGTGTCAGATAATTTTAGGTTGATCTATGAATGCAAATTTGAACGTTACAGATGTATAAGGCAAGTATTTGAGCGGTTACGGGACAACGGGTAATCAATTGCTGATCATCGATTACGTTTGAGATGAGCGTAGGATGTGAACGTTGTGAACAGAAACCGGAGCGAGAATTGCTCCTGTTTGTAGAACGGTTATCTCTCGAGTTACCTGCCAAACTTAAAACACGATGTGCGCGAATATATATGGGTTATTACAAAAATTTAAACATGATGCAAATTCCCTTCAGACCATGAGGGTTGTCTTTTGATGATGATGATGATGTCCTTAGACCATGAGTTTCTGGGCTACGAAGCGTATGATAAGGGATTCGCAGGCCATGAAATGGTGTCCTCGAGCCATGAGGATGGTGTCTCTGGACTATGACGCCTTTGAATAATGATATGAAATTTCGAGAGATCATCCGGCCATGGCATAATATCTTCGGGCTATGAGGATGATACCCTCAGACTATGACACCTTCGGATAATGTGGCGATGTTTCAGCCTGTAAAATGCAAAAATGCGTAAATATCAATCGTTTGATACAGGGAACATCTGATGCTTAGTTATGTGCAAGAACGAGACAAGGTGGCGCTTAGTCTTGCGTGTGATGAGGGTAGTGTTTAGCCCTATCCAGATGGAGGTAAAGTTTACCCTTATGCAATGATGGAGGCAGAGCTTAGACTCGTATAATGTAATGGAGACGATGCTTAGTCTAATGCAAGGAAAGGCAGTGCTTAGCCTTGTACAATAGTGGAGGCAGTGCTTAGCCTCATACAAGAGAAGGCAGTGCTTAGCTTTATGCAATAATGGAGGCAGAGCTTAGCCCCGCATAATGTAATGGAGACAGTGCTTAGTCTCATGCAAGGAAAGGCAATGCTTAGCCTTATACAATGGTGGAGGCAATGCTTAACCTCATGGAAGGGAAGGCAGTGCTTAGCCTTATGCAGTAATAGAGGCAGTGCTTAGCCTCATGCAAAGAATGGAGACAGTGCTTAGTCTCATGCAAGGGAAGGCAGTGCTTAGCCTTATGCAGTAATAGAGGCAGTGCTTAGCCTCATGCAAAGAATGGAGACAGTGCTTAGTCTCATGCAAGGGAAGGCAGTGCTTAGCCTTATGCAGTAATAGAGGCAGTGCTTAGCCTCATGCAAAGAATGGAGACAGTGCTTAGTCTCATGCAAGGGAAGGCAGTGCTTAGCCTTATGCAGTAATAGAGGCAGTGCTTAGCCTCATGCAAAGAATGGAGACAGTGCTTAGTCTCATGCAAGGGAAGGCAGTGCTTAGCCTTATGCAGTAATAGAGGCAGTGCTTAGCCTCATGCAAAGAATGGAGACAGTGCTTAGTCTCATGCAAGGGAAGGCAGTGCTTAGCCTTATGCAATAGTGAAGGTAGTGCTTATCCTCATGCAAAGAATAGAGATAATGCTTAGTATCATGCAAGGAAAGGCAATGTTTAGCCTTATGTAATGGTGAGGGCAGTGTTTAGCCCAATGCAAGGAATGGAGACAATTCTTAGTCTCATGCAAGGAAAGACAATGCTTAGCCTGGTGCAATGATGAGGGCAGTCTTTAGCCCTATGGGGGAAGAGCAATGATTAAATGTGAGAGGAAAAATGATTCTTAGCTTGACGCGTTTGTGCTTGGCGACTTCTGTTGGTGTGAAGATAGTGATCTTATTGTATGTATATATTTGCGGACGTGCTTGTTATGTCCATTGTGCCTGCATCCAAAGAAAAATCGTGAGTTGTGGGGGAAAAGTTGGTTTGTGCCTTTGATTATTCAGCTCGCCTTTGCTCATTGTCTTGTTGCCTTGTTCGAGTCAACCTGGATAGCATCTGGCTATTACAGAAAATGAAATTTTCGAAAACATGCATTTGTGACATATCATTTATTTAAAAATGCAGTTGTTCAAAATATGTGATAATGCATAAAACAAATAAATTTTGAATCAGAGACTGTGACGCACTTCCAGACATTGCAACCTCCTCAACTCGGAATTTTGAGGACCCTCCTCAAAATTCTGCCCTAGTTTATATTCCTACTTCTGGCAATACTTTTCTTGGTGATCCTTGACATAATGAGATCTGACAAACTCAAAATCTTGCCCCAGTTTCTGACCATAGAGGAGAAGGAAGATTTTATTATGATGTGATTGAACCCACATGTTTACCTACGCATTTCCTCTTGAACGGGAATCAGGTCAAGCGTAGTTCAGGTTACATCAAATAGAAAGTGCAAACATAATCTTAAACATAATATCTATGGACTACGTTTGAGTTGATAAGTTTTGGCCATATCTCTCCATCCATCTCTGCAAGTATAATGCTGCTCCTGTCAGTACTCGGTGAACCATGTAAGGGCCTTGCCAGTTGGGTGAGAATTTCCCTTTTGTTTCATCCTGATGCGGGAAGATCCGTTTCAGCACCAATTGCCCTGGTGTAAATTGCCTCGATCTAATCTTTTTGTTGAAAGCCCTTGCCATTCCATTCTGGTAGAGTTGACCGTGACACACTGCGTTCATTCTCTTACCATCAATGAGAGCCAGTTGTTCATACTGGCTCTGTATCCATTCTGTATCGTTGAGCTCAGCCTCTTGTATGATTCTTAAAGAGGGAATCTCCACTTCGTCGGGAATAACAACTTCAGTACTGTAGACCAGTAGAAAGGGGGTTTCCCCAGTAGACGTACAAACTGTGGTGCGGTACCCGAGTAAGGCAAATGGTAGTTTTTCATGCCATTACTTGTTGTTTTCCACCATTTTCCTCAATATCTTCTTGATGTTCTTGTTGGCGGCTTCTACGGCTCTATTCATCTGTGGCCTGTATGCTGTAGAATTTCGATGCTTAATCTTGAATGTTTAACACATAGCTTTCATTAGATCACTGTTGAAATTGGTGGCATTGTCGGTAATGATTGACTCAGGTACTCCAAATCAACAAACAATACGATTCCGGACAAAATCTCCTACGATTCTTAGTCATAGCCTTATAGGAAGCAGCTTCGACCCATTTTGTGAAGTAGTCTATAGCCACCAAAATGAACCTGTGTCCATTTGAAGCAGCGGGTTCAATTGGTCTAATGACATCCATGCCCCGAGAAGAGAAAAGCTAGGGTGAACTCATTGCATTGAGTTCGTTGGGCGGCACTTGTATCATATCGGCATGTATCTGGCATTGGTGACACTTTTGAACATATTTGATGCAGTCTGTCTCCATGGTCATCCAGAAATACCTTGCTCTTAATATCTTCATGGCCAAAATGAAACCGTTCATGTGAGGTTCGCAAGCTTCGACATATATTTCTTCGATCAATCTAGATGCTTCCTTGGCATCGACACATCACAACAATCCCAAATCAGGAGTCCTTCAATATAGAATTCCTCCACTCTAAAAATAATGGTTGGCCAATCTTCGAAGTGTGCGCTTCTGAGTATGTGTAGCATTCTATGGGTATTCTCCTTTCTCCAAGTATTCCTTGATATCGTGGAACCATGGATTTCCGTCAAACTCTTCTTCAACATGAGCACAATAAGCTGCCTGCTTATGAATTTCTATTAGGATATGATCGATGAAATTCTTGTCTGGATGTTGTATCATGGAAGACAAGGTGGCTAATGCATCTGCGAACTTATTCTGAATCCTTGGAACATGTTTTAATTCTATCTTTGTGAACCTCTTGATCAACTCTTGTACACAATGCAAGTATGGCAATATTTTAGTGTTCTTGGTAGCCCATTCTCCTAGTACCTGGTGTACCAATAGATCAGAATCTCTAATTACCCGCAACTCCTGAACATTCATGTCGATGGCCATCATTAGTCCCACGATGCAGGCCTCATATTCTGCCATATTTTTGGTGCACGAGAACCTGATCTTTGTGGAGATGAGATAATGTTGACCGATTTTCGATACTAAAATAGCTCTGATGCCCACTCCCTTGAAGTTTGCTACTGCATCAAAAAATATCCTCCAACCGTCAATGTTTCGGCGATATCTTCACCTACAAATGACACTTCCACGTCAGGAAAATACATCTTCAATGGTTCGTATTCTCCGTCCACGGAATTCTCTGCCAAGTGATTGGCTAATGCTTTCCCCTTAACTGCCTTCTGAGTCACATAAATGATGTCGAACTCACTTAGCAATATCTGTCACTTTTCTAACTTACTTGTGGGCATGGGTTTCTGAAAAACGTATTTCAGTGGATCCATCCTTGATATGAGATATGTAGTGTACGCACAAAAGTACTTTCTTAACTTCTGGGCTATCCATGTCAAAGCACAGCAAGTGCGATCCAGTAAAGAATATCGTGCCTCGTAAGGTGTGAACTTCTTGCTCAGATAATATATCACCTGCTCTTTCCTCCCGGTTTCATCATGTTGCCCCAGAATGCAGCCAAAGGTTCCATCCAACACGGACAAATACAGTTGCAGAGGCCTTCCTGGTTCTGGCGGGACGAACATGGGAGGTTTAGATAAATACTCCTCAATTTTGTAAAAAGCCTTTTGATGTTCTTCGGTCAAGTTTGCCGCAACATCGTTTCTCGACATCTTGAAGATAGGCTCACATATCACTGTTGATTGTGCTATAAAACGACTGATACAATTGAGGCGTCCCAGGAAACTCATCACATCTTTCTTGCTCTTTGGTGGTGGAAAATCCTGAATAGCTATTATTTTTGACGGGTCTAGCTCAATACCACGACGACTGACAATGAACCCAGCAACTTCTCAGCAGGGAATCCAAAGGCGCATTTTGCAGGGTTCAACTTCAAATTGTATTTTTGAAGTTGGTCGGAAAACTTCTTCAGGTCTACTATGTGGTTTGAACTCCTTTTGGATTTGATGATAACATCATCCACGCACACCTCTATTTTCTTGTGTATCATGTCGTGGAAAAGAGTCTTCATGGCCCTCATATAAGTAGCCCTAACATTCTTCAAACCAAATGGCATCATTACGTAACAATATATCCCCCATGGTGTGATAAAGGTTGTCTTTTCGGCATCCTCCTCATCCATCCAAATCTGGTGATATCATGCGAAACAATCCACAAAGTATTGGAGTTCATGCTTAGCGCAGTTGTCGATCAGTATGTGTATGTGGGGCAACGGAAAATCATCCTTAGGACTTGCTCTATTCAGGTCTCGACAGTCAACACACACTTTGACTTTCCCATCTTTCTTTGAAACCGGCACAATGTTGGCTAACCAGGTCAAGTATTTGACCACTCAAAGAACCCGAGCTTTGATTTGCTTGGTAACCTCCTCTTTTATCTTCGGACTCATATTTGGCTTGAATTTTCTAAGCTTCTGCTTTACCGGCAGACACATGGGGTTGGTGTGTAGCTTGTGAGCTACGATGGATGTGCTTAACCCAGTCATGTCATCATAGGACCATGAAAAAATATCCCCCTATTCATTTAGAAACTTGATGTACTTTTCCTTCTCTAACGATGATAGATGAATGCTTATGCGAGTTTCTTTGACTATTTCAGAATCCCCTAAGTTAACTGCCTCAGTTTTCTCCAAGTTGGACTTTAGTTTGTTCTCAAAATTCTCTACTTCTTTGATAATTTCCTTAGGTATTATATCATCTTCCAAATCTTCCGAATCATTGTCCTTATGTTACATTGTCTCATTACATGTGAAAGTCGTAGGTTCATCAGGATATGTAATAATTACGCTGAAAAGAATGTAGAAAGATAATAATAAATACGAAAAAGCAATAATGCATTAATAAAGCTTAAAACTGTCAACAAGTATGCCTCAATGGCTCGAGTAATTATTTCAAAATAAAATACTGAAAATGTATTAACAAAAATAATTTAAAAACAAATCATACTAATTATGCCAGGCTAACCAGGAACTCGGCGAGCCCGGGATGGTGCAGCAGTCCAGTTCTTGAGAATAACTTCTTCTTCCACTATCTGAATAGTAAGGTCTTCCTCCTCCCTCTCTAAATTGCACTGCAGTCCATATCTTTCTGGTGCAACGGTGGTATGGGTTGTTCCAACGGATAGTAATCGGCATGCCACGGCGGTGTCCAATCCTGATATTCTTGCATGGTATATTCATACTCGAGCCCAAATGTCATGCCATAATACTGCGGTCGTATGGGTTCTCTGATCCCCTGAAGCTTTTGGCCAAGACCCTTGACCGATTCATATCCCGACCACAACAATATGCTTTCTATCTTAATGCTCCACCATCGATCCTTCTCAATTGCGTTTACCCACTTAATGTGGTGGTATGTTTCTCTTCCCAATATTCTCATATTTTCGATGATTGGCATAGTCTGGTTGGTGTAAATAGGGTTGCTTCCATCTCCATGAATGATCACCTCCTGATGATTCCACTCGAACTTCACAACCTAGTGTAGAGTAGAAGCAATTGCCTAGCTGCATGTATCCACGGTCGACTTAACAACAGGTTGTAAATGGCAGATATATCTAGCACTTGAAATTCGACATCAAACCAGTTCGGGCCCATCTGTAGATCAAGGTTGATTTCTCCTATACTGGCTCTCTGAGATCCATCGAATTCTTTCACATTCATGCTTCACATCCATATCTTATGAAAGCATTTACCTAATCTTTTCAGAGTGGTCAGCAGGCATATGTTAAGGCTCGAACTTCCATCTATTAGGACCCTGGAAATGAACGTGTCTTCAAATTACACAGTGATGTGCAATGCCTTGTTGTGGCTTAATCCCTCTGGTGGTAACTCATCTTCGTGGAAAGTAATTTTATGACTCTCTAGTACCTGTCCGACCATGTTAGCCAGCTCTCCGCTAGTGATACCGACAAGTACATAAGCTTCGCTCAATACTTTCATCAAGGCATTCTTGTGTGCGTCTGAATTTTGCAATAGTGACAAAATGGATATCTGGGTGGGAGTCTTGTTCAGGTGATCAATAATAAAGTATTCTCTCGCTTGTAACTTCCACTAGAGATCATTAGTGCTTGTTTTAACGACATGTGGCCTAGATGCAGCTTCTTTGCTTGTTCCTCTAAGATTCTCAGGTGTGTAACCTCTGTCAGTTCTAGTCAAATGCGTAACACCTATCTCTTCCATCTTGGTATTTCCCTTCCTTCTTGCCTCCTTAACATAATCCTATGGGACGACATCAGACTTATAAGATGGTGTGGGAGCTACCATCACGGTAAAGGGCGTAACCTCGACCTCAAACAGAGCCTGGATTTGTACCACAATCGGCGATAGGGTGACAAGAGATGTCTTGGGAGTATACCCCTCTCGAATAAGTCCAATGGATCCCTCCTGATCCCATTCCTCATTATTTTCTATCACGTTCACTCCCTCACCCCATATGATCCAGGAGAGGGTTGTTACAGACATTTGGTGCGACTCCCTTTGCATGTATAACCTTGGTGTCGATCAGTGTCTGAATCTTGTCCTTTAACATTCGACATTCTTCAATGGTATGACCCTTCATGCCTAAGTGATAGGCATAAGTTTTGTTGGGGTTAACCCACTAGGAAGGGTTCTCAATAGCAACAACAGGAATAGGGGTAACGTAACCAGCAACCTTCGGTCTCTTATACAGTTGGAGTATGGGATCGGCGATTGGGGTGCATTATTTGGGAGCTCTGCGGTCACATTTTGGGCGTGACTTTAGGTAGTTTTGGCGGGGGGTGGAGGTGAATGGTAATATGCAGGTTGAGTGTTATTGGCGTGGTAGGTGGTGGCAGGGTATTAGTATTTTGTAGGTGAGAGATGATATATGGGTGGAGGTGTTTGGTATGTAAGGGGAAACTTAGGGCCCTGGGCTACCATCACGGCACCCACTTCTTTCTTCTTCGAGATACGTCATGATTGCAAGGCATTGTTTGTGGCTTGCAGTGCCTCAAAATTGGTCACAATCCCACTCTTGATTCCTTCTTCTATCATTTCTCCTTACTTGATGATGTCTGAGAACTTGTGATTCTAGATGAACATCAACCTTTCATAATACTGCGGATCTTGAGCTCTAACAAAGAACTTGTTCATTTGTTCCTCTTTAAGCGACGACCTCACTTTTACGACCTCTGATCTCGAATGAGTAGCATACTCACGGAAGGTTTCTATCGGCTTCTTATTTGAGGTTCTGGATGTATAAAACGCCTGGCGCGTTCTCTGTATTGAACCTGAATATGTCCATGAAATCCGATGCCATGCTCACCCAATTTGCCCACTTCTTCGAATTCTGACTGATATACTAGGATAATGCATTTTTTGTAAGACTTCACATGAACTGTTTCATGCAAATTTGTTCATTCTTACCCACTCCTACAAGCTTATCGCAATAGGTTCTCAGATGTACCTTTAGATCACCAATGCCATCAAACATCTCAAACTTGGGAGTTTTGTAACCCTCCGACAGTACTACATCTGGCTGGATACACAAATTTTTGTAGTTTAAACCTTCAACACCCTTCCCACCTTCAACACTCTGGACTTTGCCTGTCAGTTTCTTGAGTTCATCCGCTATGTTTCGAATGAGCAGGTCTTTCTCGGTCAGCTCAGGTATGTATAGGGTTTGGTGCAGGGTATGAGGTAAGGTTTCCACGTATATCCGGTTTCCTTGATGAGTTACTGGAACTTGGGTATATGGGTGATCATTGATTGAGATTTGAGGGGGATCGGGAGTAGGTTGTGGTGCATTTAGAGGAGTGTGATAAGTGGTGGTTTGCGGATATTGTGTCGGGTGATGATGGTGTTGTTGAGGGGTTTGCACTGGTGGTGGTTTAAGGTTTTGTGGAGGTACGGGATTGTGATACTGATGCGGTGCCGGAGGATTTGGAGCTATGGGTGGTGAATTCTGGTTTTGTGTGTTTTGTGGTGGTGTTTGGTTCTTAGTGGTTGTGTTTTGCGGGTTGATATCGGGAAAATTTAGAGTAAGGGAAAGGCTTTCCAGATTTTGGACATGCTCAAGCTCACCCTGCAGCTCCAGGATTTTCTGCTCCAAATGTAAGATCAACTCATTTTTTCCTGGCATACTTCACCCGTCTGAGGTTTCAACATGTTTTGCCACGGTAGCATTGTCTTTTCGAATACCACTTAAATCATCTATCTTCCCTTTGCCTTTGCCTTTACTTTTTGGGTCGCTATGTGGAGGAGGAGGTAGAGGACGTTTGGATCTGGTGTGGTATGCCGATGATGCCAGTATGTACGAACCAACCTTTGGGAATGAGAATAATCAAAAGAAAGAAAAATAAAAGGTAATTAAGTCAGTAAGACAAAGTAAAAGAGTGTTTGCAATATTTAAACATGTATCATATAAGGTCATGCAACAATTCGTGTCCTAACTTTGGGGACCTCATTGTGCCTGAGGTAGGACTAAACGACACATAAACTTGGAGAAAATTCATGCCAACGTTTGCCTTATTTCATCAATGCGAAAATATGCCAAATCAATCTTTCACTAAATCGACAATAATAATAAAGTTACTAATGGCATTAATCCTTATTACATCGAAATTTAATCTAATCTAGAAAGCAGTAAAGGATATTATCTCCTAGTCTACTTGGTCTCTGAAGGACCTTCTCCATGCTTGGATCTCTTGACCCCATCAATCATATTCCCCAGATAGTAGTACATATGACCGGCGTGATACCTGTCTAGTTCAATAGTCTCTCCTTCTACGATGATCTTTTGGTTCCACATGTGTTGCGCTTCGAACTTGAATGGGATGATACGCCCTTTGAAATCTGCTTTATACTGAACCATGTTGGAAACCCGAGGAATGATTGTTTCCTTCTAGCTTTCCACATCACCCTTATAGGAGCATAAGGGTATATGCCTCGTAGCCCGATCATTACTAAGTGAGTAGTTCCTTTAGATATGATAATGAACTCACCACTAGGAAACCATTCAAACGTCCCATGCATTTTCTCATATACCTGTTTGGAATGAATGTAATCTTCTTTGGATGATGACTAGCTATGTGGTCATTCAGTGGCCTTCGCAGAAGCTCCTGGAAATACTTACCCCTTTGAAAGTGTTCCAGCAGCCAAACTTATAGCAAGAGATTACAACCTTCAAAGTGTCCGGACCCATGCTTGCACTGATTGAGAGCACAGTACATCTCAGCTAAGATCATTGGGATGATAGTGTACTTTTGCACCTTGATACCCTCCTTTAAGGTCCTGACGACCATGGCTAAGAGAGTATGAATTCTTCCCCCTTGCATCGGAAAGATCAACAGACCCAAGAAGCAGACTATGAAAACGTAAACTCGGCAGTGCACCCATTCCAAAGAGGTAATGGATAGCTCCTCATGATGAAGGCGATATGATTTGATATGCCCATAACGCTCATAGAGAAATTCAAAGGGGATGTATGATTTCTTTAGAAAAACCAGTTCATCATTCTCCTTAAAACCCAACATTTTCAGAAAACCGCATGGAGTACGATTCTCTGGCACCAATAGTCCTGGACTATCCCATAGTAACTTGGCGAAACCCCTTATTTCTTCCAGGAGAGGAGTCATTTCTATATTGCCAAATAGAAAAATAGCTCTCTTCTCATCCCAGAACATGGTAGCAGCCTCGATCAGTTCCATGTTTGGTTGAATGTTAAGCAAAGATGCCAGGTTACCTAATACCCTTCTCATATGATTTCTATCACATGGCGCAAGGTCATTCCACCAGTCAATTAGCAAAGGAAGGATATTCTGGACTATACCGAACCTGGGGATTTTATGTTTCATTTTCTGCAAACAAATAAAAGTTAGCCCTTCCCACCCCCCACCCCCCCCCAAATTCGGCTCTTTACGCAATAATGATCAACATTTTGACATGTTTTCTCCAATCAATGCACATAGTATGATGGTGTCCTTTGCGATTATGTAAATCCCGTTGGACTTTGGGCAAGGTTCATCTAAGCGGACTGTTACATTAATGACGTCTCAATCTAAACTAGGTTTAGCATGATGCATATACAGTTCAAATCGGAGTGTGATTTTCTAAAAAGGTCTAGACTAGTACTCTCAAGTGGACAACTTGAGAGGGAAAGGCGTGGGACCATCGACTGCACCGCTGATCGACTAGTCTACCGCAAATAAGACTTTTTGGTTTAAAAGGGTATTTTCAGGGTGTGGATCAGATAAAAAACGAATCGAGTTTGGGCTTGGAAGAAGTGATGAGGCAGCTGGGATCTGTTGCAATCGCACCTGCGTAGAAAAGGCCACAGGTGAGATCCCGCAGAAGCGGCGTCATGGTCGTAGAAGTGGCATTTGGACAGAGTTGGGACGGCCACAGATGCGAGGTAATTTCTGCATCTGCGGGCCCACAGATACGATGAGTGTTCCACAGAAGCGGAAGACGCCAGTTGGGTGAACGGTCGCAGGTGCGTATTTTGGGCATGCAGATGCGCATCCGCAGAAGCGGAGGAGGCACCACAGAAGCGGGGATGTGCCTTTGGTGCTGGACCGCATGAGCGGTTGGGGCTCTGCAGAAGCAAGACCGCAGGAGCGGATTTTGTCCACAGAAGCGGACTTGGCTGGGCTTAGTGGGAACTGCACCTGCGATGGGAATTTTTGTAGGTGTGGAGCTGCAGAAGCGGCTAATGTACCGCAGGTGCAAAGGTCGGGCTTGGTAGTGTGTTCTTTTAAGATGGGAGCTTGGCTCAATTCCACTTTATTTCGTCCATGGGAGCCGATTTTGGAGCAATTTTGGAGTGCCATCTTCATCATCTATTATGGAGTAAGTGATTTCTTCACATTGTGAGTTAAATACATGGTTTATATATGGATTTAAGCATGAGAATTTATAGAAATTTGAGATTTTGGTGAAAAACTTAGAAATTTGTATTTTTGAATTTTTACCACGAATTTGGATATGGAATTAGGAATAAAGTATATATTTGAGTTCGTAATGTTATGGGTAATGATTATCTTCAACAATTTTCAGAATTCAGGAACGGGAGCCCGAGGGGTGACTTTAATGACTTTTAGAGCAGAGTTGGGGATTGTTAGGAATTGATTAGTATATTATGATTGAGTTGCACATTGTTTGACTAGTTTTGGATCGTTTGTCTTTGAGTTGAGGTGTTAGAGAGGCGTTGGAGTAGTTCATGGAACTTCAAAGCGAGGTAAGTCTCATGTCTAACCTTGTGAGGGGGAAACTTCCCCGTAGGTGCTATTTATTGTTATGTGCAACTAGTTGTGGGTGATACGTATGCACGAGGTGATGAGATTCCGTACGTATCTAAAGCGTGTTTATGTCCAGGTAGACTTAGGACTTTATCATGTAATAATTAAATTATTTGAACTCGTTATGCTGGCTTAACTAATTAAAGTTATAACTGAATTTGATTTAGAAATAAATATACGTATACTAGGCCGAGCTTTAACACTTTGAGTTGTGGGCGAGTTATTTGAGAAACAGTAAAGATTATATTCATTTTGTGCTCATGTATTGTATCGTAAGCACGTGTCTCGTAATTCGGTAACTTCATTCCTTTATTGTGGAGCGGGCCGAACGCATCGGCAGTATAATAGATGCATCTATGGTTAGTGTCGCTCGACCCTCGGTAATGTACTCATTATTCTGGATCGGGCCAAACGAACTCACCAGAATCATGCGTTATATCGCTAGTAGTCTGAATATTCATGAGATAATCTTTCCACTGATACCCGACATTTTATATGGTATTCTATATGTATTTGATATTGGCACTTGCCCTTTTCTGAGCTATTAAGGTAGAATACAAGATCGAGAAATTCATACTTTAAAAGAAATATTTGGAATATTATGTAACTTACAGATTTGCCCCACTATCGTGGTGCACTTAATATCGGTTATGGATTATTATATTATTTTATTGGACCTTTAGTAAGTGTCGATGTCGACCCCTCGTCATAACTTCTCCGGGGTTAGGCTAGATACTTACTAGGTACGCGTTGATTTACGTACTCATGTTGCACTTCTGCACTAAATGTGCAGGATCTGACAGGTTCATTTGGCAATCATCTTGGCACGTAGGCGCACCTGTTGAGGGGACTTTATGTGAGCTACATTCCAGGATACGCATCGTAGTCCACCGAGTCTCTATCGTACTAGGTATTTTATCCTATCTATTTATATTCTGGATAGATGTTGTATTACTATTATTATTGAACTCCTTAAAAAATGCTAATGCACTTGTGACACCAGATTTTGGGGTTATACTAATTGATGCTTATTGTTTGTATATTATTAACGCCTTTAAATTCTTTTATAAACTACAAATGTTGTATGTTCCTGTGGATTTAATAGTGTAAAACCCATTCCTTATTAAAATCTATGGTTTCGGAAGTAATAAAATAAGTAATTAACTTGGTAAATCACTGTTGGCTTGCCTAACAGCGGTGTTAGGCGCCATCACGACCTATAGTGGATTTTTGGCCATGACACAACTGGTAGGTGTCTTTGGCTATGTCAATTTCATTCCTTCTCGTTTTGTTCATGTTTTGTACATCTATGTCACTTAAACTTTGTGAATTTATATGCTACTGTGTTACCCCTGTCAGTTTATGAATGAGAAATTTTCTAGCATCTGAACTTCTCCAATTTCTGACTCTGATATATGCCTATTGTATGTGTTCAGTATGAATGATTCTCACTACCTTATGCATGCCCTACCTAGTGTGTTTTTGTGTGTTTGAATGTTTATACCTGCCACTCATCCTGAGTTTATCTCTCTTCCTTGTTCTGTATCTTTATGATAAATTAATTCATGTGTTCTAATTCCTGTTAGATCATTCATGTGTACTTAATGCCCTACTAGAGTTAGTTCTTAGCCATGTTGTTAGCCAAACGTATTTTCCTGCTAATTGTGAACTTTAAGGTGTGTTCCCTGCCTGGATTAATCACATGTTGTTTAGTACTACCTATGGTTTACAAGGTTAAAGTGCAACATCCAGCTTTTCTCTTATGTGTAATCTGATAGTCTAGTTTTGATGTATCATTGCCTACCAAGTTCTGGTGTTGCTTAAGCCTTTTGTTCTATGACTGGTACTTGGCATGTTCAAATTAAATTTTGTTTGTAGACCATGTCCACCAACTTGTGGTTATGCTATTAGTTTCTCATGTTAGACATCCTTATGTGAGGACTATACTCTGATTGGCTTTCTGTCCATTATTTTATTAGACTCTCATGTTTAAAACCTCATGACTAAGTTCTTTATGCTAATCCTGGACCATGTTTGCTTTAAAATTGTACTTGAAATAGTATGCTATCTCGTGTTAGTTAATCCTGTCACCTTAGCTTTGTTCTCAAAGAATGCAAGCATGAACCTGCCTTATGTATGCCCTATGAACTTGTCAATATACTTTAGTGAAAACTGTTGTTAGATACATTTTTGAGAATTCAGTGTGTAGACTTCAAAAGGCTATTTAATTAAACCCATGTGTAGTTTGTTACTTGTATGGTTAAGTTTGGCATTCGACTGGGTAAGTAAGTCATCCATTTGGGCATGGTTTTGATCCATATGTGTTGTTGGAGTTGTACCTTGTAACTGGCACACTCTGATGCCTTGGGTGAGGCTGGGATTTGAGTCTGTTGTTTGTGCAAAGAATGGGGTCGCTGAAGTCCCAGAAGTGTCACAAGGTTATTTTCTTTCGGCATGTACCTGCTTATTGGGCATGTATTTGTTTTAGCTTGTAACTTGGTCATATTTGAAGCACGTATTCTTCCACTTGGGCCTGTAATAACTTGTAATAAACAACAGTTGGGGATTAGTGAAAGTTGGGGGATGGGATACTCTATCTTCGCATGAATGGGTAGAAAGCAGGTCTATAGGGCTCTAATTGCTTATTTGCTTTCCATGTCCCACCTCTAGAAATTATCTGCACAACGTGTCAATTGACTTGTCTATTCACTTACAAAACATGATCTAGGGTTAATATAATTTCTTAACTTATAAACGTTAGTAAGTATGCCTATAAGATCAGAAATTGGATTTATTGCGCTTAGATATCATGCCTATAGGAACTCAATGCAATGACTGAAAATGCATGTTTTAACGTACTTCTTTCAATCACTTGATTCATCTAGATACCATGTCTATAGGATATCGAATTGATTAATTAAAATTGCTACTGTTGTTGTTCTCTTCTTATTACATAGTTCGTCTAAAACTCATGCCCATAGGGACAAAATGAGTAATTCTATATTTTCAATGGCCTCACTGCCCAGACGCAAACAACATGCTACATTTATTGCATAACAAGGGATTGTTCTCGGGATCTTACATTGAAGATCCGCAACAGCATCTGACAAATTTCCTGTCGAGTTGTGTCACACAAAGGCAATCGAATATGACACCGGAAGCAATAAGATTGTTGTTGTTCCCATTCTCAATGATGGGAGAGGCTCAAAATCGGCTCTATTCGATCCCCATAAGCTCCATCACTACTTGGAAGGAATTAGTCAAGTAGTGTTTGAACAAATTCTACACACCCAATAAGACTGCCAAGCAAGTGGATGAGATATTAAACTTTAGGCAGAAACCATCTGAAACACTGCAAGAAATGTGGGAGAGGTTCAAGGGGATGTTGGTCAAGTGTCCACACCATGGCATTCATGATCAGATGTTGGGACAAAGGTTCTACATGGGATTGGCAGACAACTTGAAGGCCAATATTGATGCTTCAGCGGGTGGAGCATTTTTGAGCAAATCATTCAGAGAATGTAAGGTCTTACTTGATAAAATGGCTTAAAACTCAGGATAGATTACAAGAGACTCTACAATCACTACTGTAGTTCACTCAGTAGCTCTAGACCCAAACAACTCCATGGCTGAGGATATGACCACTTTGATGACGTAATTGAGTATACTCACCAAAACGATTGATGAGTCGGGCCAAAAGTAGGTGCACATAGTTGACACAACAAATGGAGGATCATGCACACAATGCATTAATCAGCCATATGACGGGTAGTTCGAAATTAAAGGAATGTTGCAATAACTCATTGGGTCCAGCGGAAAAATAGAGTTCGCCTACAACAACAGCTATCAGTCGAGCATCCAGATAGCTCCGTACGGGGCCTTATATGGGAGGTGATGTCGTTCGTCGATTGATTGGCTTAAGCCAGGAGAGGCTAGATTGTATGGCATTAATTTGGTCTGTGATGCTATGGAGAAGGTTAAGGTGATTCAAGAGAGGCTTCATATAGCTCAGTCCAGACAAAGGAGTTATGCGGACAGGAAGGTTCGAGATGTAACTTACATGGTGGGTGCAAGAGAAGGCATTAGAAAAAGTGCCTTAGCAGGATCTAACTTAAGCCACGGGAAAAAAGCGACCTCTAGAACCCTTCCCCCAGAGGTTGGCCAAATATCCGAAGGATGAGCAATATAAGAAATTCATGGAGATGTTGAAACAGATTAAGGTGAACACCCCACTGATTGATGCTTGGAAGAGATGCCCGGTTATGCAAAGATGATGAAGGAATTGATGTCTAGAAAGTTCGACTTTCAATACTTGGAAACTATGACACTGACTCAGACCTATAGTGTTATCGTGACAATACCCATAGCTGAGAATCTATCCGACCCAGGGAGTTTCACAATTCTGTGCACCATAGGCAGCTATGCTTTTGCTAAAGCATTGTGTGATTTGGGGACGAGCATAAACTTGATGCCATTGTCTATCTATAAAAGGTTAGGCATTGGAAGGGCAGGGCCCATATACATGTTACTACATCTAGCCGAATGAACAGTGAAAAGGCCATCAGGTATACTTGATGATGTATTCGTGCAAATTGGAAAATTTATGTTTCCGACAGATTTGTTATTCTGGAATGCCGGGTTGATAAAAAGATTCCCATAATTTGGGGAAGGCCATTCTTGGCCAAGAGACTAAACGATGAAGAAATAACGTTCAATGTACAGATGTCAATGCGGTAATCCAGTGAGTTTGCTAATTGCTCTCTGATTGAAGCAGTGGAAGTCATTCTGGAGGAGGAAGATGAGGCACTAAATGCAAAAGACCCCCTAGCAGCCTGCCTCATGAACTTAGAAGAGGTAGATGGTGAGGACTTGACAGAGTAGGTTTTGGCTCTTGAAGGAAAAGGGTACTGGAAAAGAGAGCTCGAATTCGAGCCTTTACTTAGAAGAGAGAAAGACCCCTCCAGCTAAGCCATCAATTGAAGAGCCACCATAGTTGGAGCTAAAACCGTTACTGTCTCACCTCAAGTATGCTTTATTGGGACCTAGCTCGACCTTACCTGTTATTATCTCATCTGGGTTGTTAGATGTGCACGTAGAATAGCTTTTATAGGTTCTGAAGGAGTGCAAGACTGCAATTGGTTAGACCAGTGCAGACATAAAGGGTATCATCCCAGCCTTTTGTATGTATAAGTTTCTACTGAAAGATGGGCACAAACCTTCCAGAGAACATCAAATAAGGCTGAACCCCAACATGAAAGAAGTGGTGAAGAAAGAAGTGATCAAGCGGTTAGATGCGGGAATCATCTTCCCCATCTTTGACAGCAACTGGGTCAGCCTAGTTTAGTGTGTGTCAAAGAAGGGTTGAATGACTATAGTGTAAATGAGAACAACGAGTTGATCTTAACAAGAACATTCACGGGATGGCGACACCATTTATACCAAAAAGGTCCAGTGATCTGGTGGTTAATTAAGCGCTGCAAATCTCTACTTGAGATCGTGAGTTTGAATCCAGTGTTGTTTTAATCATTTTGGATTAACATATAATTATGTATTAGTGAGGCTTGAAACACTTTAAGGAGCAACAAAACCACTCGAGCTAGCATCCATTCCTTAGTTAAAATTGACAATAAACTAAATCAAATCCAGAGAACAACAACAGTAGTAGTTTTAATTAATAAATTCGAGATCCTATAGACATGGTATCTAGATGAGTCAAGTGACTAAAAGATATACGTTAAAACATGTGTTTCCAGTCATTGCATTGAGTTCCTATAAGCATGATATCGAAGCGCAACAAATCCAATTTTCGACCTTATAGGCATACTTACTAACGTTTGCAAGTTAAGGAATTATATTAACCCTAGATCATGATTTTTAACTGAATAGACAAGTCAATCGACATGTTGTGTAGATAATTTCCAAAGGTGGGACATGGAAGGAAAATAAACAATAAGAACCCTATAGACATTCTTTCTACCCATTCATGCGAATATAGAGTATCCTAGACCCCTTAGGGTAGGGTTTTCTCATATTATTCAGCGGGCACAGACTATCATCTCTTACTACCCGATTACTATGTTAAAGTTGTTTACTTAAAGGCGCTCTAATTCAATTCTAAGTCGTGTCCTATGTGTGCACTACCAGTCTCATGCCCATGGTCTAGGGGCTTTGGACCTACTATTAGGTGGTTCTAGACTCTACTTAGGATGTTCAAAAGTGATAAAACTAGTGCACATTCAAAACATATAGGACTATACATAATCCACACATAAGGGCTCAAGTTTGCCTCCTCATATAGACACAGATGCACGCACGCAGTTATGAACTTATGCTAATGACGCTCAGATTATTAGGCAGGCAACAGTATATAGGCAGGCTTGGAGTCAAGGTATATTAAATTGTTCAAGACCTATAGGTATGATTTCTATGTGATTGAATGATTCAAAAGTTGATATAAAGTCATATAGACAGTATTTCTAGGCAGATTGTCTTGACAAAGCGATTGATTTTAACATATGATTCTATCAAAGATACTATAGGCATAATTTCTAAGCAAGTGACAGCACCCTATAGACATGATCTCTACACGATTTGCGTATGGGCAGTGAGGCCATTGAAAATATAGAATTACTCATTTTTGTCCCTATGGGCATAATTTTTAGACGAACTATGTAATAAGAAGAGAACAACAACAGTAGCAATTTTAATTAATCAATTCGATATCCTATAGACATGGTATCTAGATGAATCAAGTGATTGAAAGAAGTACGTTAAAACATGCATTTTCAGTCATTGCATTGAGTTCCTATAGGCATGATATCTAAGCGCAACAAATCCAATTTCTGACCTTATAGGCATACTTACTAATGTTTACAAGTTAAGGAATTATATTAACCCTAGATCATGCTTTTTAAGTGAATAGACAAGTCAATTGACATGTTGTGTAGATAATTTCCAGAGGTGGGACATGGAAAGCAAATAAGCAATTAGAGCCCTATAGACATGCTTTCTACCCATTCATGCGAAGATAGAGTATCCCAGCCCCCACCTTTCACTAATCCCCAACTTTTGTTTATTACAAGTTATTACATGCCCAAGTGGAATAATACATACTTCAAACATGACCAAGTTACAAGCTAAAACAAATACAGGCCCAATAAGCAGTGTCAGGCCCAAAGGAAATAACCTAGTGACACTTCTGGGACTTCAGCAGCCCCATTCTTTGCACAAATAGCATACACAAATCCTGGCCTCACCCTAGGCATCAGAGTGTGCCAGTTACAAGGTACAACTCCAACAACATGCATGGATCAAAACCAGGCCCAAATAAGACTTACTTACCCAGCCAGATGCCAAACTTAACCATATAAGTAACAAACTACATGTAATGACTCGAACAGTCATTTTGAGCTCTAGCATGTCGTTAGGTAGTTTTAGGCTTTGGATAGCTTCCCCTCAGGTATTATGACTTGTACGTGTGGTCAGAATTGAATTTCGGAAAGTTCGGAGTTGATTTGAAAAGAACATTCTCATTTCGGAAGCTTTAAATTAGAAAAATTGGCTAAGTTTTGACTTTTGATCAAAAGACCTCGAAATCGGCTTTGAAGGTTCTGACTTGTGCGTATGTTCGGGATGAGTTTCGGATCATCCGGGATTAATTCGACACTTATTGTGGAAAGTTGGCATTTGGAAGGCTTTAAAATTTCCTAAGCTTGGTTTGTGGTGGACTTTGGTGTTGTCGGTGTCCGTTTGGGATTCTGAGTCTTGGAATAGGTTCGTATTATGATTTATTACTTGTGCGCAAAGTTTGGCATCATTCCGGAATGTTTTGGTATTGTTCGGACGCGTTCGTCAAAGTTTGAAAGTTTCAAAGTTTAAAGAAGGATTTCGATCGTCAATTCGTAGTTTCGTTATTGTTTAGCGTGATTTGATGCCTCAACTAAGTTTGTAATGTGTTTCGCGATATGTTGGTATAATTGGTCAAGGTCCTGAGGGCCTCGGGTGGATTCCGGATGGTTAACGGATCAATTTAGGACTTGAAGGAATTGCTGGAATTCTGCCTTCTGGTACAATCGCACCTGTGGAATTTTGCTTGCAGGTGCAAGCTCGCATAAGCGAGATGGGCTTCGCAGAAGTGACCAGGCATGACTGAGGCAGGGATCGCAGAAGCGGGCAGGTGGACCGCAGAAGCGGAGTCGCACCTACGTCGGATCGACCGCAGAAGCGGAAAGTGAGAGGGAGGGCTGCTTCGTAGAAGCGGCAGTGTTGCCGCAGAAGCAAGGAAAGCCGCAAATGCGAAAGGTTGTTGGGCAGTGTGTTCTTTTAAAATGGGGGTTTGGCCCATTTTCACTTCATTTCGTCCATGGGAGTCGATGTTAGAGCAATTTTGGAGTGCTATCTTCATCATCTATTATGGGACAAGTGATTTCCTCACATTGTGAGTTAAATACATAGTTTATATATGGATTTAAGCATGAGAATTTATAGAAATTTGGGATTTTGGTGGAAAACCTAGAAATTTATATTTTTGGATTTTTACACGAATTTGGATATGAAATTAGGAATAAATTATATATCTGAGTTCGTAATGTTATGGGTAATGATTATAATCAACAATTTTCGGAATCCGAGCACGCAGGCCCGAGGGGTGACTTTAATAAATTTTAGAGCGGAGTTGGGAATTTTTAGGAATTAATTAATTATAAGCATTGGAGTATATTCTGACTGCGTTGCACATTGTTTGACTAGTTTCGGATCGTTTGGCTTGAATTGAAGAGTTAGAGAGGCGTTGGAGCCGGTTTTGGAACTTTGGAGTGAGGTAAGTCTCTTGTCTAACCTTGTGAGGGGGAAACTACCCCTAGGTGATATTTATTGTTATGTGTAACTAGTTGTGGGTGCTACCTACGCGCAAGGTGATGAGATTCTGTACGTAGCTAAAGCATGTTTACGTCCGGGTAGACTTAGGACTTTATCATGTAATAATTGAATTATTTGAACTCGTTCTGCTGGCTTAATTAATTAAAGTTATAACTGAATTTGATTTAGAAATAAATATATGTATACTAGGCTGAGCCTTAACACTTTGAGTTGTGGGCAAGTTATTTGAGAAACGGTAAAGATTATATTCATTTTGTGCTCACGTACTAAATTGTAAACACGTGTCTCGTAATTCGGTAACTTCCTTCCTTTCTTATAGAGCGGGCCGAATGCCTCGGCAGTATAATAGATGCATTTATGGTTCGTGCCGCTCGACCCTCGGTAGTGTACATATTATTCTGTATCGGGCCGAACGATCTCGGCAGAATCGTGTATTATATCGCTATTAGTTCGAATATTCACGAGATAAATCTTCCACTGATGCCCGGCATTTTATGGTATTCCTTATTTATTTGATATTGACACTTGGCATTTTCTGAGCTATTAAGGTAGAATACAAGATCGAGAAATTATATTTTAAAGGAAATATTTGGAGGATTATGAAATTTACAGATTTACCCCACTATTGTTGTGCATTTCATATCTATTATGAATTATTATATTATTTTATTGGACCTTTAGTAAGTGTCGATATCGACCCCTCGTCACTACTTCTCTGGAGTTAGGCAAGATATTACTGGGTACGCGTTGATTTATGTACTCATGTTGCACTTATGCACTAAATGTGTAGGATCTGACAGGTTCATTTGGTGATCATCTTGGCGCGTTGGCGCATCTACTGAGGAGACTTTATGTGAGCTGCAATCCAGGCAACGCTTCTTAGTCCACCGAGTCTCCATCGTACTATTTATTTTATCTTATCTTATTTACATTCAGGACAGATGTTATATTATTATTGTACTCCTTAGAAATGTTCATGCACTTGTGACATCGGGTATTGGGGTTATACCAATTGATGCTTAGGGTTTCGTATATTATTATCACCTTTCATTTCTTTTATAAATTACAAATATTGTGTGTTCCCCTGATTTAGAAGTGTAAATATCCTTTTCTTATTAAAATCTATGTTTTTGAAATTAATAAAATGAGTAATCAAATTGATAAATCACTGTTGGCTTGCCTGGCAGTGGTGTTAGGCGCCATCACGACCTATAGTGGATTTTGGGTTATGACATCTTGGTATCAAAGCGTTAGGTTCACTTAGGTCTCATGAGTCATGAGCAAATCTAGTAGAGTCTTGCGAATCGGTACGGAGATGTCTGTACTTATCTGTGAGAGGCTACAGGGCCATTAGGAGCACTTTCCTTCTTGATTTCCTCATCGTGCGGTTGATTCCATTTAGGCTTGTGCCTTTATCTCCTTCCTATTCAATCTTACGCGATGTGGGGCGCTTGTTGTCAATTGGGCGTCGAGGAGTTGTATTGGTACTGCAGGCATGGTGTAGGATGTTTTTTTCTACGTGTTCGGGAAGGATATTATCGTCGCCTTGCGAAAGGATGTTCTTTTGTTCCAGCTGAGTATCTGTATTCCCTATGGTTTTGAAACTATGCACAGATGGCTATGATATCTATGTGTTGTTATTGCACAATGTTGGTGTGATGGTAGGGAGCTTTTTTATGTGTCGAGGTAGTGAATGACTTGAAAGTAGGATTTCTCAATGCATGATTTAGAAGTTTGGCATTCAATTCTAGCAAAGGAAAGGCAATCGAACTATGGATGTTCAGGCCTTGGTTGATGAAGTGATGAGACTTTGTATTAAGGTTCGCCGGTATTATAGTCTTCTTTGATTTTTTCCTTCGGTGCAGGGTGTTGTGAAATGGTGCCTGAAAAGCGGTTGTTAGAGGTAGCGGTGTGTAGCGGTTCAGAATCGAATTGGTATTTCTAATGTTGATGGCTCGAGAAAAATGATCTTCTAGGAGGTTTAGGGTTGGTAGCAATTTATCAGTTCAGGTACTACAGAGATGGGTTTTGATTTGAGGCAACATTTGGGGTAGCTAGGTATGAGGAAGGACATGGCGGGAGGTATTTCGCGGTGGTTGAAGTACTAGCAGGTCAAGTATGAAAAGCAGAGGTCGAGAAGTTTCTTAAAGGAGATGGTTTGACCGAAGTAGGAATGGCAGAGTAGCATATGGATTCTATGGTAGGATATCCATGTACCTTGAGGAATATTAGAGTGATTTGGGAGGCATGGTGGAAAGTGACTAGGTCCACGAATTATAATTAGAATAGTGGTTACTGTACGGAGAAAGATTATATATGACAGAAAGGAGTTTGCTTAAAATGAAGAGGGGTGTGAAGATTTGATTATTGTTATGGATGCAACATGACTTTGAATTTGGAAGGTATTATTGGACTTTCAGTTGATGTCAATGGGGAGGGCACAGACTTGTACAGCTGGTGGATGAGCACGGGCTCAGGAGGGTTTACTGATTTTTGTAGTAGTTGTACCTAGTTCAGCGTCGTTGGAAGATGTCGGCATGGAATACAACATGTGGGTTATCTCCTATAAATTAGCGGTTACGTGATTTTGATTAGGTTTCTATAAAGAGTTCTACTTACTACCCAACAGAAGGTCAAGTATGCGACTGTGGCCGATAATTCGGAATGTTTCATGAAAAGCTTAACAAAAGGCTTCGAGAAATTTGGTGGGTTGAAGGTGTGAGATCATGGTATTGAGAAAGAGGAATCGTTACGGGCTCTACATTATGTGATGGTAGCTTAAAGCTAAGTGGGGGAGCCCACCGTCTATGATTGGATTGCGTGGTTGTCTACTTGTGCGGTTTCTGGTTATCGATGCGTTGATGGATTATTTATGGCTAAGAAAAGAAAATATCAAGAGTAATTCGATCAAGGAACTTGATAAATGTGCACTATATTCTGCCTTATCGATTTATGTGCAGGTTTTGGGAAGACTCTGAGTTTATGCTCCTTGTGGATGTGATGTATAAGGGAAAGAATTTAGCCGGGTTCTTCTTTGAGAGGGTGTTCATGTGCTAGCAGAGCGCTGAAGTTTGGTTATATTCGGGATCGGGTCATAGTGGTTGACTCTCAACAACGGTTCTAGTGGGTTCAAGAATTAAAGTGCAGTGCCTAAGGATTTCGGGTCTGTTGTGTGGTTAACGATCGAGTTTTTGCAGTGGATTATGAAAGGGACTTGGAGTGTTCTATGGTATCATCGGGTCTGTGGTGCAGTATCGAAGAAATGGGAGAAACAATTTTGGATTCGCGGAAGGTCTTTCAGAATGAGTGTACCAGTTGGAGATGCTATTGTGCGCATAAGGAGGGTATGAGAGGGTTCATGGGTATTAAGATGATGTGATCTCGTGATTCGGGTCACTCGGGATGAGTGTTGATGGAGTTCGTTATGCTTTTGAATGGAGCTATTATTATTTCTAAGACAAGTCAAGAGTAAATTGGAAGAAGTTAGGTCGGTTAGTAATGGTTTGAATCAGCGTGATTGTGGCAATGATTAGTTCCTTCGGTATGTTAAGCTATACAGGTGATTCGTGGTTATACGTGCGGGCTTGAAAGCCACCGTAATTTGGTTGATTTGGAGGTATTTGATTAAAATGACATGTTATGTGTAGATGAATCCCGTATGAGTTATGGTGGTTCAGACCACAACTTGAGTTTTGTATTTCTGCGGTTATGGGAATTTGATTGCGTGTTGCCATCGTTCCTCTGAAATGTGTTAAGTGAAAGGGGTTCTAGGTGATGAAGTGTTTATCCTATTGGTGGTTCATGAGTTATGTGTATCTTGCGTAGCGGCATGATAAGTTCAGTGAGCAGTATGTAAATTGGAAGTGGAGGATCAAGGTTGTGGTTCGGTGTTGACAAGAATGTCACGAGCTCGGATGAGCAGGGAAGAATTCAGATGTTCAGAGTAAGCTGGCACTTTCTTTAGTGTCACCTGAGAATGGTGTCCTATGTAGGAGGCTTTGGGTACTGATTTGCGGAATCTTGACTTGCTTTACAAGATTAGTACGGTTGGTGGTATGGAGGTGCAGACCTTGCTACCTGGTGAGGAAGGTCGTGGGAGCGTATCCCACGGGGAAATTTGTATAAGTATGGCATGTTAGTCACTTGATTATTAAAGATTGAAATCAAGCAAGGAGATTATGGTACTATCGTTAATGTGAGAGTTTATGCCTGGAAGGCGCTCTATTTCTTTGGTTGTGGACTGTGGAAGTTTGTTCCGAATTAGACGGCTTCTCGTGTATGGCATGAATAGGGCCATTGCGGATCCTTGAAAGGTTGTTGGCCCAGTATGGGATGATCGGAATCGGCTTGGGGTCCGTTGATGGGTCTAATGTGAATGTGTTCCCTATATTAGGCTGGATGTGTTCATTCAGAATACCGTTGCTTATGGAGAGAGTCTTCGGTCATTGGATGTTATTCCCGTCATAAGCTATTCCATGTAATACTCTATTGTGCTTGTGGGTTGTGAGACGGCCTAATTATTTCGCACACATGTTGAGGTCCCGTGTAGCTTGTGGTGTTATATGAGCAGGATGGCTCTCGAGATGTAGGTCATTTATTGCACTTGGCGTGCTCCCCAGGATTTGTATTATGCACTTGGCGTGCTTGTGGTCGATATTTAGGCATTCGTAAGTATAAGTGTTACGGCTTGATATGTGTGTTTTCTTCTTGATTGTTATGTGTGGATTGGGGCCGCCACGGGTATATTGTTTGGATCGGGTGGCACGCCGCCACGGGCATGTTGTATGGATCGGGTTGCACACCGTAACAGTATCATATTGGATCGGGTTGCACGCTACAACAGTGAGATGTTGAGCATAGTTCCATATACTTATTTTGTGTTCCTTGGTTTTCGTTCCCGAGGTAGGTTTATTGCATCTAATCGATCGTTTTATTCATTACGCAGGCTGGGTAATTCCTTGTCAGAGTTCATTCTTCCTTGTGAGTCATATTCTAGTGGTAGCTTGTTGGCGCTTTGATGGTGCTGCATAAAATCTTGGTCAATGTTTGAGGTGACTCAATGCCTGAGCAGTTTGTACTAGGTGAGACGAGATTATTGGACCTAAAATTAGTGCAATCAGATTTATATAAAGTATATTTAAGAGCAAATATCCTTATTCAGTTCAGAATGAGATAATGATCCTTGTCATGAGGAAAGACTCTATGATTTGTTCATTCGGCAGGTGGTTATTAGTTTCCACACATATTTGCCGTCGTGGCAGTATTTCAATAGTTGGAACAAGACTTATATGCATCATGACATGTATTGCGGGCATCAGATTCGTGAAATTTCAGCTAGTGTGGTCGGAGGATGTTATTATAGGCAACCGACTTATGTGGTGCATGGTGTGATTTTAGCATGGGTGCATGATCATGTTTTGGTACAGTGTGTAGTGATTGATACGGTGTTCGTATGTTAGAATCGGGTCTTGTAGAGAAATTCGGAGGTTGGAATTTGGTTCTAAGGCTTATTGACTAAGTAAAAAGGGAGGATCTTCAGTATGACTCGAGCTAATGTGTTAAACTAGATTGTGGTGGCACAGGTAAGTGCACTAGGTGTTAAACAGTAATTTTGAACAACTCCGGAACAGTTCTTAGCACGTTAGGGGACGAACGTATGTTTAAGTGGGGGGGAATGTAATGACCCGACCGGTCGTTTTGAGCTCTAGCACGTCCTTCGGAGGTTTGAGGCTTTGGGTAGCTTCCCTTCAGATATTATGACTTGTACGTGTGGTCAGAATTGAATTTCGGGAAGTTCAGAGTTGATTTGGAAAGAAAATTCTCATTTCGGAAGCTTTAAGTTGGAAGAATTAGCTAAGGTTTGAATTTTGAGCAAAAGACCTCGGAATCGGGATTTGAAGGTTCTGATAGGTTCGTATGATGATTTCATACTTGAGCGTATGTTCGGGTTGAGTATTTGATTACCCGGGACCAATTCGGCGCTTATTGTGGAAAGTTGGCATCTGGAAGGCTTTAAAGTTTCCTAAGTTTGGTTTGAGGTGTACTTCGTGTAACTAGTTGTGGGTGTTATGTACGTGCAAGGTGACGAGATTCTGTACATAGCTAAAGCATGTTTACGTCCGCGTAGACTTAGGACTTTATCATGTAATAATTGAATTATTTGAACTCGTTCTGCTGGCTTAATTAATTAAATTATAACTGAATTTGATTTAGAAATAAATATATGTATACTAGGCCGAGCCTTAACACTTTGAGTTGTGGGCAAGTTATTTGAGAAACGGTAAAGATTATATTCATTTTGTGCTCATGTACTGAATTGCAAACACGTGTCTCGTAATTCGGTAACTTCCTTCCTTTCTTGTGGAGCGGGCCAAACTCCTCGGCAGTATAATAGATTCATCTATGGTTCGTGTCGCTTGACCCTCGGCAGTGTACACATTATTCTGGATCGGGCCGAACGACCTTGACAGAATCGTGCGTTATATCACTATTAGTCCGAATATTCACGAGATAAACCTTCCACTGATGCCCGGTATTTTATGGTATTCCTTATTTATTTGATATTGATACTTGACATTTTCTGAGCTATTAAGGTAGAATACAAGATCGAGAAATTATATTTTAAAGGAAATATTTGGAGGATTATGAAATTTTACAGATTTACCCCACTATTGTTGTGCACTTCATATCTATTATTAATTATTATATTATTTTATTGGACCTTTAGTAAGTGTCGATGTCGACCCCTCGTTACTACTTCTCTGGGGTTAGGCTAGATACTTACTGGGTATGCGTTGATTTATGCACTCATGTTGCACTTCTGCACTAAATGTGCAGGATCTGGCATGTTTATTTGGTGATCATCTTGGCGCGTAGGCGCATCTGCAGAGGAGACTTTATGTGAGCTGCAATCCAGGCTACGCTTCGCAGTCCATCGAGTCTTCGTCATACTATTTATTTTATCCTATCTTATTTACATTCAGGACAGATATTGTATTATTATTGTACTCCTTAGAAATGCTCATGTACTTGTGACACCGGGTCTTGGGGTTATACCAGTTGATGATTTGAGTTTCGTACATTATTATCTCCTTTCATTTCTTTTATAAATTACAAATGTTGTGCATTCCCATGATTTAGAAGTGTAAATCTCCTTTTCTTAGTAAAATTTGTGTTTTCGAATGAATCAAATTGGTAAATCATTGTTGGCTTGTTTGACGGCTGTGTTAGGCACCATCACGACCTATAGTGGATTTTGGGTCATGACACTACACATGGAATTAATTAAACAACCTTTTGAAGTCTACACACTGAATTCTCAAAACTATATCTAACTGCAGTTTTCACTAAAGCATATTGACAAGTTCATAGGGCATACATAAGGTAGGTCCATGCTTGCATTCTTTGAGAACAAATCTAAGGTGAGAGGATTGACCAACATGAGATAGCATACTACTTCAAGTACAGTTTTAAAGCAAACATGGTCCAGGATTAGTATAAAGAACTTAGTCATGAGATTTTAAACATGAGAGTCTAATAAAATCATAGATAGAAAGCCAATCAGAGTATAGTCCTCACATAAGGATGTCTAACATGAGAAACTAATAGCATAACCACAAGTTTGTGGACATAGTCTACAAACAAAACGTAATTTGAACATGTTAAGTACCAGTCATAGCATAAAAGGCTTAAGCAACACCAGAACTTGGTAGGCAAGGATACATCAAACTAGACTATCAGATTACACATAAGAAAAAAGTTGAATGTTGCACTTTCACCTTGTAAACCATAGGTAGTACTAAACAGTATGGGATTAAGACAGGCAGGGGATACACCTTAAAGTTCACAATTAGTAGGGCAATACATTTGGCTAACAGCATGGCTAAGAACAAACTCTAGTAGGGTATTAAGTATACATGAATGATCCAACATGAATTAGAACACATGAATTGATTTATCACAAAGATACAAAACCAGGCAGGGAGATAAACTCGGGATTGATGGCAGGTATAATCATTCAAACACACAAAAACATACTAGGCAGGGCATGCTTAAGGTAGTGAGAATCATTCATGCTGAACACATACAATAGGCATACATCAGAGTCAGAAATTGGACAAGTTCAGATGCTAGAAAAGTTATGAGTCATAAAATGACAGGGGTAACACAGTAGCATATAGATTCACAAAGTTTAAGTGATATAGATGTACAAAACATGAACACAACGAGATGGAATGAAATTGACAGAGCCAAAGACACTTACCAGTTGAAAATTATCAAACGAGTAAACAAGAAGAATAATTCCAACAATACTTCAGTTGTTGGAAGCAGAGAGAACGGCAGAACCCAAAGAACTCTAGCTCCCAAGGGTTTCAGATGAACCCCGAGCAGTGCTCGCACTAAAAAGATCAGTTAATCGAAATTTGGTGGCCTTGACTTTCAGCTGGCCAAGAGCCAATAGTGCAGAAAGTATAGAAGAATCAAAGTAGTGGTAACAGTAGTTGAGTAATAAATTATTTTTTAGGGGAACGGGAAAGGAGGGCTTATATAGTAGTCGATTAAGCAGACAAACAGGAAAGAAAATCAATCAAGTTCAAGCAGGGAAAAGGAAAATCACATGCATAGCCTATTTTGAATCAGAATAAGTAAAAATCAGACAAATCCTAGTTTGACAAGTAGTCAAAATTAGCCAAGAATCTCGGTGAATCAGACCCATATGACCTTGTTGAGAGTGTATACAAATGAATTTTCGTCTGAATCATGTAGGTTAAGGACGATTGAACTCGATTCGGAGAGATAATACTTGCCAAAATCAGGCAAGTACTAAATAATACCACGAGCGTATGAATGATAACGAGATAGTGCAAATAGGGTAAGCAGGTCGTGAAAGAGTTTTATGATTTAGCCGGGTTTTGAGGAGATTTGGGAGGAGGCGGCTAGGGTTTGGTATGAGAGTGGGGAGATGAGGGAACGAAAAGGCGGCTGAGCATGAGGAATGGTCTTTAGGGTTTGGGGTGAGGGATATAAAGAGAAAGAGGGGAAGTGTTGTGAGCCATTGATCATTCTTTATCAACGGCTGAGATTTAGATGACTTGGGTCGGGTGTAACGGGTCGTGATATTGGGCTATGGGTTATTGGGCTGGAGTTTAAGGTGTGGAATGGTGAAGTGGGTCCGAAATTTGGTCTGTTTTAGACAAGATTTTAAATACAAGAAATTAAGGGAAAACTAATTTAATAAAATAGATATATAAATATAAAAATAATATTTATAAAACTTAATGCTTTAAAATAATATTTGAAGATTATAAAAATATAAATAATTATTTTGGCTCTGAATAAAAATGACAAATGCAATTAATTGTAAAGTATAGGCTATTATTGCAAAAAATGTGTAAATAGTTCAAAAATGGAGATGAATTATATAAAATGAAGTAAACTATTGTAAAGCATATATGTAGGTGTAAGCAATAAATTTGTATGATTAAGTTATCACAAAATAATTTGAAGGGGTAATTAATAAATATTTGAATAATTTAAATATAAGAAAATTAATTTTAAAGCCTTAAAAATTATGAAAAATTACAGAAAGTACTTATATGACTCTTGTAAATTTGTGACGATGCAAGAATGATATTTTGAAAGTATATAGGATATTTATAAAAATATGAGGGAAAAATTGAGTATCAACAAGACTCTCTCTCTCGAGCAGTACACACTAAATAGGCATAGTTAATTGAGAGTTCTTCAATAAAAAATAATGAAAATATAGTTGAACAAGTAGAGAGAGATCAACGACAAATTTATAATAAACATAGCGGAAAATCATCTTTCAATAGGTTCCATCAAACCCTAGATGAGAGAGTTTAGCCACTCATAAATGTATAAACAGTCATCATGAAGGAATTAGTGTCCACTAGCGTCATTCGAAGAATGAACAAGAAAAGATTTACTGTTTAGGATAGATGGATGTGGCCCAATGGCTAAAGTCAAAGACATTAAACTACAAAGTAAAGAGAGAAACAGAGGAAAAACTCGTTTGATTCTTGCTCCACATTGCTCTGTAGCCTTTTTCTTCTCCAAAATAATGGCCAACCCTTTCTCAACTCATTTAGGGAGTATTTATATGTTAGGGTCGAGGTCCTTGAGTCCAAATCTATGTCGAAGTCTTTTAATTCACGCACTTTTGATCACCGGGCTATAGACCTCGCGAGGCTAGGCTTATAGCGCGGTCAGCCTGGCTACAGAGCTGGCTACGCCTGTTCTGCAGCGGTCAAGCTGGCTATGCTTGGCCTATAGCACGGTAAAGCTAGCTACAGAGCTGGCTATGCTTGGCATGTAGCCAGGCTTGGGTACTTGGTGTTTTTGTGCTCTTTTATTGTATTTTCGTCCTCTTTTCATGCAACTTTCATTCGACTCTTTCTTCTGATACTCCTACACATAAAGAAAATATAATTTAGCTCAAATGTCGCACAATTAATCACTAAACCAACAAAATATAGGACGAGTAATTTACTAAAAGTATAGCATTTTGGCCAAACATCAGGTAGCAAACAAGGTGATGAACTACAAAAAAAATATATACATACAAGATCCTAAAAATCTAAGCACAAAGGGACATTTTTCAATAGGTATGGTTGAAATTCATTGAAAATATATGGATGAGTCAATATATAAAATTTAAGGAAGATTTGAGGTGATTTGGACTGATTTGGTATCAAAATCTGTAGTTAAAATCGAGTTCAAAAAATTGTCTGCGACACATGTATCAAACATGTATCACCATATATCTCACACACATGTATACATGGATATACATGTGATACACATTTGATACAAATATGATCAGGGGCGGTTCTAAGGCTAGGCCAGTGAGGCCGCTACCTTAGGCCCCAAAATTTAAAGGCCCGAAATTTACTTTAAATTATTATTATTATTATTATTATTATTATTATTATTATTATTATTATTATTATTATATAATTTTATAAATGAATATTATATATAGAAGTGTTACAGTATATTTTTCTATTATTGATTTAGGTTAGTTTATACCAAATAAATTCATAAATTTTAATAATTTCCTTCATTCATTAATTAGTATATCTGCTTCACTCTTAAAATTTAGTTTTACCTTTTTTATATAGAAATTAAGTTATATACATCGACAATATAATGAATTTCTTTTACAATCTTCTCTGAAACGGTATGAACACAAAAGCATTCATACACCGATTTTCTTTTAGTATAATTCAACATATTGTATAGGTTATTTACATTTATTTTAGATATTTACTAACAAGTGCAACTTAACAGAATGAACTACAATTATCGTTTAAATTAATCACAAAGGTATAAATATTTTTGACACTGTCAATGCTCAAAACTTAAAGTATTACGTTATGTACGCTCATTTCTTTTTCTTGTTTGTGATGATAGCCGAATCAAAAATTTCACTTTGAATTTCGGATCTCAACATCCAATAATCCACCACTTTATTCTTTGTGCTCTTCTTCCTATTTTCTTTTATTTTTTGAAAATTCGATATTTTTGTCTTAAATAATTAATTTGTTGTTTAAAAAGTAATTTTTTTAGTTTGTGTACAAAATAAATTTAAGGGCCTCTCGATATGATTTCGTCTTAGGTCAAGAGATCTTTTGAGTCGCCCGTGAATATGATACATATGTGATACATAGTGTGATACACACATCATCTTTTTAAATGTTCATCTTCTACTTCGAATTTTCAATCCAAACCACCTCAAAACTCTATCAAATTATTTCAAAACTGAGATTTAAACTCCTTAAGATGTATCCAATCTATTGCAACAATACTCATTCAAAATAAAGCAAAATTTGATATTTTCTTGCTACAAATAGCTAATTGGCTAATATTGATAATATTTTTTAAATTGGCTAATTTCTGTACCAATTTGCCTATGGGCTGACATAACTGATAATTTTCCATTAATAAATGCATGATATGTGTTTTGTGCATACACTTCTTCCTCTTAACCTCGTAATTTAATTGTATGTACTTTCACTTCATTTCACAATGGAATTGATGTAATTTCATATAAATATTAAATGCGAGTAAATTTTTTATCAAATGCGATGGACAACATTTGACTTAGAATCTCGAATGACTTGACCGACCTGTCTTACCCGCGGGCCCTATAAATGGAAGAAAAACCCCGGAATTGATGGTATAACTTATAAGCAAACTCTTGCTGCCGGCTCGCGAATTCCACTGTTTTTCGTTCTTTAAAAGGAATTATGTTTTATAGATTGAGACACATTTTGTGAACAACTTTTGCAAACAAATAGAAAGCTCCAAGGAATTGAGTTATAATTTAAAAATCTTACGCGAAATTATTGACAAAGCAATTATAGCATCAATATTATTTGGTTTCCTACTCTATATTCGATATTTGCATTGGTCCCCATTAATCTTGATTTATGCCGTGTAAGGCCTATTAAAAGGGTGGGAAACACTCCCTACCATATATGTTTTTCATTTCAGGGCGCAAATTCGAGACTTATCGGTATCTTCCATCTCATCTCAACCTTTAGCGGCAGCAGTAACATTAATTATAAGCACCATAAAAGGACGTTGATTAGTAGTACAAGTACAAGGCAACCATGGATCAAAACCAAACATCATCGACGGCAAACATGGACGAAAACCAAACATCAGCAGTGGCAGTTGGCTGGTGGCTAGTGGTATCTCTGTTGATGAGGTTCCTTACATTCATTTTCTTATTAGTATCATTGATTGTCCTTGCTACTGATAGTACTGTTGAATCAGTTGATATCTTTGGTTTTCCAGTCAAGGCCACTGATTTCTATGCTTATCGGTAAACTTCCTACTTTCCCCTTTCAAATACTTGAGCGACGTTTGTTTTTTCATTTCCCTAAAAAAGATTAAGATTAAGATGTCCTAATATGATGTATATTTGATTATTAAGATATTGTTTTAAATCTTAACACTGAATAATAGATTGTTTGTTTTATCAACATATAAACGTACGTGAGGGACAATATAATGATTATTGTGTATTGGTAGTGGTTGATACTATTGTGGGACGGTGAATGGTATTGTTTGTGGGTTATAAGTACGGTGAACCAATTTTTCTTATACTAATATAATTTTCAATAACCTCAAGAACATAAACCATATAAAAATATTAATATTGATATTATTCATACTAATAGCAATGAATAGAAGACTTTACTTATACAAAAAAAAAAAAAAATAA